>JAODAL010011747.1:0-98493 GCA_025379985.1 Phyllomedusa bahiana
AACAAAAAAGTCCGATTTGGCAAGACAAAAGTTTTGTCCGCCCACAGAAAATAATGTGAAATCAAACAAATAATTCACTTCAAATACAAAGACTGTTATAAATTGGTGAATGAAGTTGTGGTGCCATTAGAGCCATATTTAAAAATTTTGTGTGACTTCCATGAGCTTGAAGGATTGCATCCATGCGTTTCCACAGTGATTCATACAAATTATTGATGAAGACATCAGGAATAGCCAAGAATGTAGTCTTACATGTATCCCAGAGTTCGTCAAGATTCTTTGGTTTTGTCTTCAAGCTTCCTTTTTCCTACCCCAAACATGCACAATGATGTTCATTACTGGTGACAGGGTTGACCAGTCCTGGAGCACCTTGATATTCTTTGCCTTGAGGAACTTTGATGTAGAGATGGATGTATTAGATGGAGCCCCAACCTGCTGCAAAATTGGCCCTTTTATGATAGGGAATGTAAGAGGTAGTTTAATACTTCTTGAAAATTTAGGCTATTGATTTTGGGCCTTCCCCCTTGCAAATGTTTGGGCACACCCCCATTGGAAGTAACCCAGACCATGATCTTTCCACCACCAAACTTAATGTTTCCTGGGTGTATCTTGTTTTCCATCGGCTCCAGTAGGTCTCCTCCATGTATTTGCAGGGATGTGATGTAATTCAACTGAAGATTCATCTGAGAAGTCCCACCTTCGCCACTTTTCCGCTTCCCATCCGTTTAGCAGGCTGTGGACCTTGGCAAATGCCACACGGTTTCTTATTTGCCTTTTGTTAAGTGCTGGCTTCTGGGCACTGATTCGACCATGGAGGCCATTTGGAGACAGAATCCTACAAACTGTTCTAGTTGACAGAGGGACTTGAGGTGACCAGGCCTGTTGGAGCTGTGCTGAAGTGGATGAGGGGCTGGCTTTTGATATTCGAACCGACAAACGTTCCTCCTGAGCAGTTGTCTTGCAGGGTCGGCCGGACCTGGGCTTGTCAAAACATCTCCAGTCTCTTCAAATCTTTTTTTTAATTCTTTGTACTTGACGGTGAGACACATTAAAGGTGCAGCCACCTCTGCAGTGGATCTGGTCTTCAGCCCCTTGATAATCAAGGCTTTGGTCACAGGGTGGATTTTTGGCTTGTTGTCAGAGGTCAAGTTGCAGTTCAAGTGAAGGTCAGGGGTGCTGGAGTTCTTTTTATACACATCCACTAATTAACCAATCAATTAGTGAGCACAGTTGAGGCTATAAACTAGGATTGGGTGCATTATATGACAAGGTGACAAAATTTTTGTCTTGCCAAAATCTGACACTTTCTGTGTTCCTTAAATGATCAATATTTCAGCAGTGAAGCAAATTTATTTTCGTTAAAAAAACCTCATTGGGAGGGTTTCACCCTTTCATATGAGTCTTTTCCTAAAAACCAATGGATGAATTTTAAGTTAGGTTATAAGCTTTGTTTCCACAACATAGATAAGCGACAGAACTTCTGTCAGGGACTGTATAGTGGTAGATACCAAGGTACACAGGCTCTGTAGACTGTATATTACCACCATACAGTGACCATATAGTGGTAGACACCAGTGTACACAGGCTCTGCACACTGTATATTACTCCATACAGGTGACCATATAGTTGGTAACACCAGTGTACAACAGGCTCTGCAGACTGTAAATACCCCCATACAGTGACCCTATAGGGGTAGAAAACCAGTGTACACAGGCACTGCAGGCTGTAAATTACCCCCATACAGTGACCAATAGTGGTAAGATATCAGTGTACACAGGCTCTGCAGATTGTATATTACCTCAATACAGTGACCATATAGTGGTAGTTACCAGTGTACACAGGCTCTGCAGACTGCATATTACCCCCAAATAGTGACCATATAGTGTTACATTTCAATGTACACTGGTTCTGCAGACTGTTTATCACCTCCATACAGTGATCATATGGTGGGAGATACCAGTTGTACACAGGCTCTGCAGACTGTATATTACAACCACACAGTGACCATATAGTGGTAGACACCAGTGTACACAGGCTCTGCAGACTGTAATTACCACCATACAGTGACCTATAGGGTGGGACACCATTTGTACACAGGCTCTGCAGACTGTATATTACCTCAATACAGTGATCCTATAGTGGTAGACACCAGTGTACACAGGCTCTGCAGACTGTATATTACCTCAATACAGTGATCCTATAGTGGTAGACACCAGTGTACACAGGCTCTGCAGACATATGTGATCACAGTGCAATTACATCAAGGGTCTCACAGTCGCTCAATTTCCCTTTTCTTCTCCATTCAGTCAAGACCATCATGACGACTTCTGGCAGTATTTACCACACAAACATCTTAGACTACTCAATTTTCTGTTATATTCCCTTTTGTGCCTCCCCTCCACTATATACAAACTCCTCATCCATGGTGCCCCAAATGGTAATAATAACCCCTTTGGTGCACTGGTAGTTAGGTAGGTAGGTAGGTAGGTAGGTAACTGGGGGCTGGGTATATAGGCCCCCTTCATAGGTAAGTATATAGCCCCCCAGTTGGTAGGTATATAGGACTCCCAACAAATAGAGTATCCTCTAGTAAGTAGGTATATAGGGCTCCATTAGGTAGGTAAGTATACAGACCCTCTCAGTAGGTAGTTAGGTATATAGACCCCAGTAGGTAGGTAGTTAAATAAGGCCCTAGGTAGGTAGGTATATAGGAACCCCCAAGTAGGTAGGGTATATTCAGCCCCCAGTATATAGGTAACTATATAGGACCCTTAGTGGGAAGTGGGTGTATAGGGGTCCTCAGTATGTAGGTAAGTATATAGGGCCCAAAAATATGTAGGTAGCTATATAGGGCCCCCCAGTAAGCAGGTAGCTATATAGAAGCACCCCAGTAGGAATATAGGGCCACCCCGTATGTATGTATATAGAGCCCCCCAGTAGGTAAGAAGCTATATAGGGGCCCTCAGTAACTAGGTAGCTATATAGGTCCCCAGTATGTAGGCATATAAAGCCCTCAATAGGTAGGTAAATATATAGGTTCCTGCAATAGGTATGTAGGCATATAGGCACCTCATTTTAAATAAAAAAAAATACTCATCTCTCCATGCTCCCCTGGCATTTCAGTCTGCTCTAGGCCCCAAGCTGGATGCTTTAGGCTTGGGGCCTAAGCCAGGAAGCAGCGCGATGACTTTACTTCTTCTCATCACCTGTGCAGTAACATACCGCAAGTGCTGCTCTCTCTACCTCACCATACATCTCAAAGGACAGGCCTAGGAATCCTGTGAAATAAGGATTTAGTGAATCCTTTCTATCAATCCTGTTTAACAATGGGCGGTAGCTGCCGGCGGCCCCCCCTTGTTTCATAGAGTAGCTAAGCCCCATATCTCAGTATCAGCTGTACTGCAGTAATGGCAGCGCTGGGCTCAATAGTTAGCACAGGGCAGCATGGCATAGTTGCCAACTTTTGAAAATGAAAAAGCAGGAGATGTTAGTGGGCGGCGCGCGTAGCAAAAATTTGCATGGACACACCCATCTTGTCGGTTTGCCACGCCCCTTCAAAAAGCCACACCCACTCCACCTAACTGCATAACGGCTTTGGAATAAAGCCGGGTAGATGCCCTTATAGCCAGGTAGTAACCCCCTCCCCCATAAGCAGGTAGTGCCTCTTACAGGCAGGTAGATGCCCCTTGTAGCCAAGTAGATGCCCCCTCTGTAGCCAGGTAGGTGCCCCCCTTTGTTAGCCAGGTAGGTGCCCCCATTGTTTGCCAGGTAGGTGGCCCCATTGTTGCCAGGTAGTGCCCCCATTGTTTGCCAGGTAGTGCCCCCATTGTTTGCCAGGTAGATGCCCCCTCTGTTGCCAGGTAGATGCCCCCTTTTGTGCCAGGTAGTGCCCCCATTGTTGCCAGGTAGTGCCCCCTCTGTTGCCAGGTAGTGCCCCCTCTGTTGCCAGGTAGATGTCCCCTCTGTTGCCAGGTAGTGCCCCCTCTGTTGCCAGGTAGTGCCCCCTCTGTTGCCAGGTAGTGTCCCCTCTGTTGCCAGGTAGTGCCCCCTCTGTTGCCAGGTAGATGTCCCCTCTGTTGCCAGGTAGTGCCCCCTCTGTTTGCCAGGTATTGCCCCTCTGTTGCCAGGTAGTGCCCCTCTGTTGCCAGGTAGATGTCCCCTGTGTTGCCAGGTAGATGTCCCCTCTGTTGCCAGGTAGTGCCCCCTCTGTTATAAAATAATTGCCCCCTCTGTTCGCACGGTAGGATGATCCCTCACGTGCCGGGGTAAGTGATGTCCCTCTGTTGCCAGCAAGCCCCATGGTTGCCAGGCAGAACCCCCCCCTATAGCTAATAAAAATAAAATAATAACATCCCCTGACCTCACCAGCTCCACACACGGCCCGCTCCGGACGATCCCTCAGCGGCGCAGGGGGAAGTGAGAGCAGCCGCGCGTCACTCCCCTGCAGCGCGCGTCACTTCCCCTGCACCGCTGACCTGTATGTGCGGCGCACACACCGGCGCCGGACATACAGGGGGAGGAGGGAGGAACGATCCCTCCTGCCTCCTCCCTGCACAGCGAGACTCCGGGTGGGTGAAGGGGGCGCAGCGGCCGCTTCACCCGCCTGTAGGAGCGGCCCGGCGGCGCCAGAGTAGCGCACTAGCGCTACTTTGTCGCCGCGGCCATTTAAAGAACTCCCGCCACCTGCTGGCGGCGGGAGGAATGCCAACTCCCCCGGGAGGGCGGGAGGGGACCCCAAATAGCGGGACCCCGCCGCCAAAAACGGGAGAGTTGGCATGTATGCAGCATGGTGACTCAGTGGTCAGCACAGTTCAGCACAGTAGCTCTGCAGTTAGCACATTGCATCATGTTGACTCCATGGTTAGCACAGTGCAGCACGGTGGCTCATTGGTTTGTGAAGTGCAGCATGGTATCTTAATGGTTAGCACAGTGCAGCACATTGACTCAGTGGTTAGTACACTGCATTACGATTACTTAGTGGTTTGCACTGTTGTCCTGAAGTGCTTGGGCCCTGGGTCTAAATCCAGAGGCGGGACGACGGGTAGGCAGAGGTAGGCGATCGCCTAGGGCGCCTTCCTCTGCCTATCCCTAAGGGGAGCAGGCAGGGCCCTGAACCTCGCCAGGCTTCAGGCCGCTGCCATGTGCCTGAAGCGCCGGCCGCCTCTTCGACCGCTTCTACGGAGCAGAGAGCGAGCGCTCCCTGCTCCGCAGAGAGTGCCACACCCGCTCATCGGAGGATCGCTGGATCCTCCGGTAAGTCGCAGGGCCAACACAGCGGGGCTGCCAGGTCCTCATAGCGCTGAGGACCCGCCGTGGCTCCGTGCGGCTCAACTGGCAGCGTCGCGATGAAGTGATGTCATCGCGTTGCTGCCTCTCCTCGGGCGCACAGTGCGTCACAGGCTGTGCGCCCGAGGAGCTGCCGGAGGAGCGCCGGAGGAGCGCGTGGCCGGAAAAGAAGGCGACAGAAGAGGAGCGCGCGGCCGGGAAGCAGGTAAGGTGAGTATAAATGTTGTTATTTTTGCCTGCCTGAGCCCCTATACGCCTGCCTGTGGCCCCTATACGCCTGCCTGTGGCCCCTATATGCCTGCCTGAGCCCCTATACGCCTGCCTGTGGCCCCTATACGCCTGCCTGAGCCCCTATACGCCTGCCTGTGAGTCCCTATACGCCTGCCTGTGGCCCCTATATGCCTGAGCCCCTATACGCCTGCCTGTGGCCCCTATATGCCTGCCTGTGGCCCCTATATGCCTGCCTGTGGTCCCCATACGCCTCCCTGTGGCCCCATACGCCTACCTGTGGCCCCATGCGCCTGCCTGTGGTCCCCATACGCCGGCCTGTGGCCCCATGCGCCTGCCTGTGGCCCCATACGCCTACCGGTGGCCCCAAAAGCCTGCCTGTGGTCCCCATACGCCTGCCTGTGGTCCCCATATGCCTGCCTGTGGCCCCCATACGCCTGCCTGTGGCCCCATACGCCTGCCAGTGGCCCCCATACGCCTGCCTGTGGCCCCATACGCCTGCCTGTGGCCCCCATATGCCTGCCTGTAGCCCCCATACGCCTGCTTGAGCCCCTATACGCCTGCCTGAGCCCCCATACGCCTGCCTGTGGCCCCTAGCTATATACCTGCCTGAGCCCCTATAGGTATATATCTGCCTGTGTGCCCCTATATACCTGCCTGAGAGTGCCTTTACATCAATATACCTGCCTGAGAGTGACCCTATATCTATATACCTGCCTGAGTGCCCCTATATCTACAGTCATGGCCAAAAGTTTTGAGAATGACACAAATATTATATTTTACATGATCTGTTGCCGCTGGTTTTTCTGTGTGTTTGTCAGATGTTTTTCTCACATACAGAAATACAAGTGCAATCAGATTATGATTAACAAAAGCGTTTATTGACAGTTAGAATGAGTTAATGCAGCGAGTCAATATTTGCAGTGTTGACCCTTCTTCTTCAGGACCTCTGCAATTCTCCCTGGCATGCTCTCAATCATCTTCTGGAGCAAATCCTGACTGATAGCCGTCCATTCTTGCACAATCAATGCTTGCATTTTGTCACAATTTGTTGGTTTTTGTTTGTCCATCCGTCTCTTGATGATTGACCACAAGTTCTCAATGGGATTAAGATCTGGGGAGTTTCCAGTCCATGGACCCAAAATCTCTATGTTTTGTTCCCTGAGCCATTTAGTTATCACCTTTGCTTTATGGCAAGGTGCTCCATCATGCTGGAAAAGGCATTGTTGATCACCAAACTGCTCTTGGACGGTTGGGAGAAGTTGCTCTTGGAGGACATTCTGGTACCATTCTTTATTCATGATGTGTTTTTAGGCAAGATGTTAGAGAGCGATTCCCTTGGCTGAGAAGCAACCCCACACATGAATGGTTTCTGGATGCTTTACAGTTGGCATGAGACAAGATTGGTGGTATCGCTCACCTGTCTTCTCCGAACAAGCTGTTTACCAGATGTTCCAAACATTCGGAAAGGGGATTCATCAGAGAAATGACGTTACCCAGTCCTCAGCAGTCCACTCCCTGTACCTTTGGCAGAATATCAGTCTGTCCCTGATGTTTTTTGGAGAGAAGTGGCTTCTTGGCTGCCCTCCTTGACACCAGGCCTTGCTCCATGAGTCTCCGCCTCACAGTGCGTGCAGATGCACTCACACCTGCCTGCTGCCATTCCTGAGCAAGCTCTGCACTGCTGGTAGCCCGATTCCGAAGCTGAAACACTTTTAAGAGACGGTCCTGGCGCTTTCTGGTTTTCTTGGGCGCCCTGGAGCCTTTTTGGCAACATTGGAACCTCTCTCCTTGAAGTCCTTGATGATGCGATAGATTGTTGACTGAGGTGCAATCTTTCTAGCTGCGATACTCTTCCCTGTTTAGGCCAGTTTTGTGCAGTGCAATGATGATGCACGTGTCTTTAGAGATAACCATGGTTAACAGAAGAGAAACAATGATGCCAAGCACCAGCCTCCTTTTATAGTGTCCAGTGGTGTGATTCTTACTTAATTATCTGACAGATTGATCTCCAGCCCTGTCCTCATCAACACCCACACCTGTGTTAATGGAGCAGTCACTGAAACGATGTTAGCTGCTCCTTTTAAGGCAGGCCTGCAATGAAGTGGAAATGTGTTTTGGGGGAAAAAGTTCATTTTCTAGGCAACTATTGACTGCATTTAATTGCTGTTAAGCTGATCACTCTTTAAACATTCTGGAGTATATGCAAATTGCCATTATAAAACCTGATGCAGTAGACTTTGTAAAAATTAACATTTGTATCATTCTCAAAACTTTTGGCCATGACTGTATATACCTGCCTGAGAGTGACCCTATGTCTATATACCTGCCTGAGAGTGACCCTATGTCTATATACCTGCCTGAGAGTGACCATATATCTATATACCTGCCTGAGTGCCCCTATATTTATATACCTACCTGTCTAAGGGGACAATATACATATACCTGCCTGACTGAGAGGGCATATCTATATACCTGTCTAATTGAGGGGACGTATATACCTATAATTAAGGAGTTTAAGGATAAATACAAGTATTTATTGTGAGGTCTGGTAGCTGCAATGTTGTTACGATTAAGGGCCATTCTAATTGGCCTGAAATGCGTAAACGCAGCAGCGTTAACTTGTTCTTATGTTTTGATTTTAAACTTTTCTCCAATAAAAGTGCATCTTTTATAAGTATTTTCGTATCCTGAGCACGAGTGCCGGAGTCTGTTCAACTTCTCTAGTATTGATCTATGGAATTCTTCAGCCCGGTATCCACCTCCTGTGGCACCGTGTGTGGAAGGAGTTGTGGGGGTTAAAAAAGCAGGCAGAAATACTGGGTGGCGATAACCCATTTTTTTTTTTGTTTTAAGGGGCTAGGCGGTTATAGGGGCTCAGGCAGGTATATGCTAGGGGCTAGGAGATAATAGGTTAGGGGGTCAGGTAGGTAAAAGAGTAGGGGCTCAGGGGGTATATAGGGGCTCGGAGGCAAAAAGGGGCTCAGGGGAGGTTATAGGGGGCCGGCAGGTATATAGCTAGGGGATAGGCAGGTATATAAGATGGGGCTCGGCAGGTATATTTTGGGTGGGGTCAGGCAGGTTTATAGGGGATCAGGCAGGCTTTAGGGGTAGGAGGATTAGGGACTAGGAGGTATATAGAGATAGGGTCAGGCGGGGGTTAGGGGCCCCAGGCAGGATATAGCTCAGGCAGGATATAGGGGGTCGGCGGTATATGAGATGGGGGTCAAGCAGGCATATAGGGGCTGGCAGGTATTTGGGCTCAGGCAGCATTGGGGGAAAGGGAGGTTTAAAAGGGGTCAGGAGGGTTTAGGGGCACTCGAAGGTATCAGGGGCACTAGCAGGTGAAAAAAAACAACATTTTAAAATCACCTTACCTGCTTCCCGGCTGTGCGCTCGTTTAGGGGGCTTCCAGCACCCGGGTGCTCCCCCGGGAGTTCTCAGGCGACGCCCCATGGGGCTGTGCGTTGAGGGGAAAAAGGCAGCGTGCATGACTTTACTTCACGCGTCCTGCCCGCTGAAACAGCACGAGGCCCCGGCGGGGGCCTCGCGCTTGGGACCCACCGGCCCCCCTGGGTCGTCCCGGAGCCCCGGGCCGAAAGTTGTGGAGAGGGAGCGCCCGCTTCTGTCCGCAGAAACAGCCGCTTAGTGGGTCCAGCCGCGCAAACAGTAAAAGGCCAAGGGCTTTAGGCCCCTGGGGAGCGGCCTGGGCCCGGCGAGGTTCTGGGCCCTGTCTGGCCCCCTTGGGACAGGCAGAGGTAGGCGCCCTGGCGATCGCCTCCTCTGCCTACCCCCTTTCCCCGGCCCGGGAGGCCCCCCCCCAACTGAATGTTCAAGTTAAAAGGTACTCTAGCCATTAGAAATCACAGTGTGGACCCCGGTATGGAAAAAAGAAAGTTTAAGGTTAAAAAAAAGGGCCTAAGACAAAGGTGCATCCTCTCTCCTTTTCTTTTCAACCTCATCATGTAATCATGAGGAAGCCGGACTTAGATTATTCGATTGTTTGGGTTGTTCAGGGAGAAAGGCTGAAAACAGAGGCAGAGAATGACAATTCTGCGTGGGTTTCAGAAGTGTAGGTGGCCCCAAATACCTCCACTAGGGGGCACTAAGAATTAGCTCTACTGTTGGGTCCCGAAAATCAACTCCACCAGTGAACAACAAAAATCAACTCCACTGCTTTCCCCCAAAAAGCAACTCCTGGGGGCCCCCCCAAAAATTTAGTCCTTGGGGCCCCCAAGAATAAACTTCAGGGGGGCCCCAAAAAAATTAGGCTCCTCTGATGTTCCCCAAGAATCAACTTTACTGGTGGGCCCCAAGAATCAACTCCACTGGTGGATCCCAAGAATCAGCTACACTAGTGGACCCCAAGAATCAACTTCACTGGTGAAACACAATAAACAGATACACTGGTGGACCCCATGAAGAAATTTCTTGGGGGGGGCCCAAGAATCTTTTTTCCCTGGTCCCCCAAAAAGAAGCAACCCCAAATTGGGGGGTACAAGAATAAACTTAAATTGATGGCCCTCAAAAAATTTTACTACTGGGGGATCCCAAGAATCAATTTCATGGGGGCCCCAAAAGAATAAAACTAAAGGGGGTTTTGGGCCCCAAAGAATCAATTTTCCCCAGGGGGGGAAGGGGGTCCCAAGAATCAACTTCACTGGTGGGCACCAAGAATCAACTACCCGAGTGGGTCTAAAAAATCAACTCCACTGGTGGGCACCAAAAGTAAAACCCCGCTGGGGGGGCCTCAAAGAATCTTTCTCTTTTGGTAGGCCCAGAATCAACCCCAATGGTGGGACCCAAAGGAAATCTTCCCCCATGGGGGGAACCAAAATAAAACTTTTGGTGGGACCCCCAAGATTTTCCCATTGGTGGACACCAAGAATAAACTCCATGGGGGGAGCCAAGAATCTTTCCACTGGTGGATGGCCACAGCCCCCCAGTTGACATTTGTTTTAAATTTTAATAAAAACCCGGGAAAGTTTAAATTAAAAAAAAAACCGAAAAAAAGAGAACCCAAAAAACTATATCAAAAACTTTATTGTACAACTACAAATGTAACACTACATAAATTGCAAAAGATGATACAAAAAAATATGCATAAAATTTTTACGGGAAACACAAGGAATCCCCCCCCAACCCAGAAAATTGAAAATTGCAAGCACGGGGTTTCTGGGGTCACGTACCAAGCACACCTTAATGTATATATAAAAATATGGAAGCATAAAGTAAAAAGGACCTTGAGAAGCAGATCTAAGAAGAAAGCAAAAATATGAGACTTTTCCTGAACATCCAGAAGACCAAGGTGTTAAACCGCGCCTAAAAAAAAGTAATTTTGGCCCAATTTGCCCGGGACCCCAAAAGTTTTGGGGGGCCCCGGGGGTGGTGGGTTTTGGGGTTTTAAAGGGTTTAAAGTTTTTTAAGGGGTTTCCCCGGGGGGGCGGGGGCATAGCATGGGGGGTTTTGCAGAGGTAGCAGTTGCAAACCTTTACCCTGTACCTGAGGGGGGTAAAAAATCCCTTCTCCCACATAAGGGTACCAGCTTTGTAAGTGGCAGGGTTTAGCGGGGGGGGGCCCATTTCCCTTTTTGCACTAGGGCCCAGGAGCTTAGTTATCCCTCTGCTTGTTTAAAAACTTTGCTTTTTTAAAAGGTTTTTGGGGTTTTTTAAGCACATCCCAAAAAACCATGGTAAAGAAGGGAGAAAAGGGAACCCCTCCCCGGGCCCAAATTTTGTTTTTGGTAGACTGAAAGCTGCGGTGTCCAGACATAAGTGGGTTTTATATGGGATGTGTTTGGGGTTTTTTGGTAGAGGTTTTTTCTAGTGTGAGGTCATGTATTTCGGCGGGGCCCCACTGAGTGCTTGCCCAGGGGTCTAATGCTGTTAAGCGGCCCCTAAACCACAGCAGCTAAAAAAAACAGGGGAGTGTCAAAAATTTCCCACCACCCCCCGGCCCCAAAAAGGGCCTTAATCATTTTTCTTTTTGCAACTTTAAAAAAATTGTCCCTTTTACCTGTTGACAACGAGGGATCTGTGTGCAGACAGCCTTTTTACACGTCTTAATCCCCAAACCCAGAAAGCGCCCCACTTGGGGGACTTCCTTCAAGTAGCATATGGTCATAAAAAAGTGACTCAACTCTGCCTTTGAAAATATCTAATTGTTAGTCTATGGAGGCCATGTGAAAGATCTACAGGACTATTATACAAGAAATCTTTGCAATTCTACTATTATTCTTTTGTGCAAAATAATGTGAATTTGACCGGTTACAAAAATGGCGTTTCTGAAAGTATGAAAAGCGATTGGTAAGGATACAGTTGTTTTAAAAAAGGGTCATTACTCCAAAAGTCTTTTGTGATAAAATTGTTTCCCCAAAAGTTCCTATTAGAGAAAAAAATCCGAAAAAAATTTCCGCAGAAACTTGGGAGAACCCGGGGGGAGAGCCCACGGGGTTCCCCCTTTTTGGAGGACGCCTGGCTCCCTTTTCCGCTGTCACATTTAAGTATTTCTTTGCAACATAACAATTTTTACTTTCCAAAAAGAACTCCGATAAAACGAGGGCAAATGTTTGAAATTAAAAAGATGAAAACCCTCGTTGTGTCTGGAAAAAAGGGGGCGTTTCAGTTATTTGGGGTAATGTAAGTATGATGATAAATTACTTATTTTACTTCTGCATATAAATGCCTAATGATATTCCACCAAAACCCCGATAAAACCTGGGGGGCTTTTAATGGCAGTTTCTCTTTTTAAAAAATGTATGTGTTTTTGATAATGGGAAAAAGGGTTTTTGGGGTTTTTTTAAAACCCTTTTTCTCTGATAAAAGTTTAAGTCCTTTTTGGGACGAAGGGGGGCGAAAAAATTTCTTATATTTTCAGAAAGGGGCACGCAAAAATCCATCAATTAAAAAAATATATATTATATTAACATTAGATCTATACTTATATTTTTATTTATATTTGCTATATATACCATTTAATACCATAGAGAAATCTAAAATGAGATAAATTCTTAGTAAATAAATAAAAATATTTTTTGATAAAATATAGAAGTATAGAATGATAAATACAGAATATAAATAGATAGATAGATAGAGATAGTTTGAAAAGTTTGATAGATAGAAGATGAAGATAGGAAAAGATAGATAGATAGATAGATAGGGGTAGATAGTTGAGTAGATAGAGAGATAGATTTATATTTAGGGAGGATTGATAGAAGATTTGATAGATAGTTGGGGAAAAGATGATAGATAGATAGATAGATAGGTAATAGATAGATAGATAGATTGATAGATTTTGAGATAGATTGTTGGGTAGTAGATGTATGAAGAGAAAAGATAGATAGATAGATAAAATAATATTAAAGGGGAGAGATAGATTGAAATGAGTTTGATAGAAAATAGATAGATTTTTAGATTTGATAGATAGATAGATAGATAGATAGATATGAAGAGATAGATAGATAGATAGATAGATAGATTAGGTATGAGATAGATAGTATAGATAGATAGATAGATAGATAGATATAGATAGATAGATAGATAGATAGATAGATAGATAGATAGATAGATAGATAGAAGATATATATATATATAAATAGATAGATATGAGATACATAGATAGAGATAGAAAGAAAGAAAGATAGATAGATAGATAGATAGATAGATAGATAGATAGATAGATAGATAGATAGAGATAGATAGATATGAGATAGATAGATAGATATGAGATAGATATATATGAGATAGATAGATAGATAGATAGATAGATATGAGGTAGATACATAGATAGATAGATAGATAAATAAATAGATATGAGAGATAGATAGATATGAGATAGATACAGTAAATAGTGAGAGAGATAGATATGAGATAGATAGATATGAGATACATAGATAGATAGATAGATAGATAGATAGATAGATAGATAGATAGATAGATTTTGTAACTATTACATTCTATCTTTTCATGGGACAACACTGAAGATCTGACCCTTTATTATTATTATTATTTATTTTAAAGCGCCATTGATTCCAGGGCGCTGTACATTCGAGGGGGTTACATACATTACATAAGTCAAACGAGTACAGTGATAAGGGATAATGACAATTGGCACGACAGAGAGAGAGCGGACCCTACCCGCGAGGGCTTACAATCTACAAGGAGGGGGAAAGAGACAGGAGGTGAGGGGCAGACATGTCTGTGGAGGAAGTAGTGACAAGTTTAGTGAAGGTTATAGGCAAGCCTGAAGAGAATGGGTTTTCAGGTTGCTTTTGAAGCTGGTGAAAGTGGAGGAGAGTCTGATGTGTTGGGGCAGTGAGTTCCAGAGTGTGGGTGAAGCACGGGAGAAGTCTTGGAGACGGTTTTGTGAGGAGCTGATAAGGGGAGAGCAGAGAAGAAGGTCCTGAGAGGAGCGGAGAGTGCGTGGGGGGAGATATTTGGAAATTAGGGCAGAGATGTATGGAGGGGAGAGGTCGTGGAGAGCCTTGTAGGTCATGGTTAGTAGCTTGAAATGAATTCGCTGGGCAATGGGAAGCCAGTGAAGGGATTGGCAGAGGGGAGAGGCAGAGGAGTAGCGAGGAGAGAGGTGGATAAGACGGGCAGCAGAGTTAAGGATGGATTGGAGGGGAGCGAGGGTGCTAGCTGGGAGCCACTGAGAAGGATGTTGCAGTAGTCTAGGCGGGAGATGACAAGGGCATGGACCAGCATTTTTGTAGTGTCATAGCCGAGGAATGAGCGGATGCGAGAGATGTTTTTCAGGTGGAGGCGGCAGGCAGAGGTGAGGGTTTGGATGTGTGGTTTGAAAGATAAAGCAGAGTCTAGGATTACCCCAAGACAGCGGACTTGTGGGACCGGTGAGAGTGTAGAGCCGTTGACTGTAATAGAGAGATCAGGGGCAGGGGTAGAGTTGGATGGTGGAAAGATGATGAGTTCTGTTTTCTCCACATTTAGTTTTAGGAGACGTGATGAGAAGAAGGAGGAGATAGAGGACAGACAGTCAGGGATCTGGGAGAGAAGAGAGGTGACATCTGGGCCAGAGATGTAGAGTTGGGTATCATCAGCATACAGTATACAGTATACAGCAGTATACAGTATACAGCATACAGTATACAGCATATAGCATACCTTTGATACAATGTAAAGCAGTCAGTGCCCGGCTTGTACCACAGTGTAAATTTGGTGCCCTCAAAATAACTCAACACAGACATCAATGTCTAAACCACCGAAAACAACGACGACACCCCTAAGGAAAAATTGACAAATTGTCCCCAAATTTGCCATTTTCCCTCCACTGTGTCACATGACTCGTTAAAGTTACAAGGTTTCTGGTGTGAATGGGGGCAGGTGTGTTACATTTGGTGTTATTGCTTTCACACTCTCTCATATTGGTCACTGGAAGTTTAACATGGCGCCTCCTGGCAAAGAACTGTCTGAGGATAGGAAAAAAAGAATTGTTGCTCTATATAAAGATGGCCAAGGCTGTAAGAAGATGCCAGCACCCTGACACTGAGCTGCAGCGCGGGGGCCAAGACCGTACAGTGGTTCAACAAGGCAGGTTCCACTCAGAACAGTCCTCACCATGGTCGACCAAAGAAGCCGAGTGCAAGTCCTCAGCGTCATATCCAGAGATGAGTGAGGCCAGCATTGCTGCAGAGGATACAGGGGGAGGGGTCAGCCTGTCAGTGCTCAGACCATACGCCACACACTGCATCACATTGGTCTGCATGGCTGTCGTCCCAAAAGGAAACCTCTTCTAAAGATGGTGCACAAGAAAGCCTGCAAACAGTTTACTAAAGACAAACAGACTGAGGACATGGATTACTGGAACCTGAACACTGTAGAAGAAAAAATATTCTAAACACCAAAATTGCAGGGGTTTTTCGATCATTTCACGTCCACGTTTCACATTGAAATAAAAGTGAGCAAAAAGATTAAATTCATCTCAAAATGTTACCAATAAAAAGTACACTTCAGCCTGCAAAAAAAATGCACTCTCACTCCAGTCCATAAGCGGAAGAACAAAAGTTATTGGTCGCAGAAAATGGTGCTACGGCGCAAATTTAAAGAATAGATGTTTGATTTTTATTTTTACAGTACTAAAACATAATGTAAACCCTACATATTTGGTATTATCGGAATAGGATCAACCAGCAAAATACAGATAACACACCATTTATACCAAAGAGTGAATGCTGTAAAAAAAAAAAAAAAAAAAAAAAGGCAAACATGGCGCAAATATGGTTTTTTTCACATTTTTCGTCACTATAGTCTATGATATGATGAATGACACCATTAGAAAGTACTGCAAACACAACACAACATCAGCAGCTCTACAGGCACTAAAAAACAGTCAAAAGGGACATAGGAACATTTTGGAAAGAATTTCTGCTACTTTGGAATATATGAAAATGTTGAGGTTATTAGGGCGACATGTATGAATAGGGCAGACCCGTTCTCTATTTTTAAACAGGTGCATTCCGGTATCAGGCGCATTACAGAGCGCCCGTGGCACTTTGTAATGCGCCTGACATCGGGGGGTGCTGGAGGCGGCGCACTACAACCGTATGATTCTACACATTTATAGCCTCTGTACGGCAAATCCAGGCGCATTACTGCTGGAACAGGTAGAGCACTTTAAAAGTGGCTTACTTGATCCAGAATTGTCGCTCTATAGCTAGAAAGCGCTAAGTCTATGACCCACAGTGGAAGAGGTTCATAGATTCAGGCGCATTCTACACTACTAATGCACGCAAAAAAAATGGCGCCTGGGTGCCAAAAATCATACATGTCGCTCTTAATGTACATTTTGGATCAAAACTGTAAAAGCCCATCTACCATTGGCAAGGTGACCTCAATTCAGATGGGAACCTACGCTATATGTTACCTCTCTTGGTGTCTGTTCAGACCTCCACATTTCAGGGAGAGAAGATTCCATTTTGAAAAATGAGTATATAGGTGCACGCTGGTGTGGCAGCCAAAAGCAATGCAAACACAACACAATATCAGCAGAACTCTACAAGCACTAAAGAACAGTCAAAGGGGACAGAGGAATTTTTTGGAACAGCATTTCTGCTTATATTGCGGTGTGTCTGCATTGCTTTTGGCTGCCACACCAGCGTGCACCTATATACATATTTTTCAAATGGGATTTTTTGACCATCTTTTGTTTGTACACCATTAGAAAGTACATCTTGTCCCGCAAAATAAAAGTCCTAACATGTTTCTGTAGGTGGAAGGCTATGTTCACACGGCTTAAAATGGGCCGTATTTCGGTCCGTTATTACGCGCCGCAGTGCGCCCATTACGGGCCGAAAGCGGCCCTGTCATTACGGTAATCCACATTTCTCATAGAGAACTATGGATTACGTCTCCTCTCCCTGCTCGGCGAAGCTGCCGGGCGGGGAGATAATTGACATGTCACTTTCTAGCGGCGTATACGTGCCGCTAGCAGGGATTGTCTATGGGCCGGCGAAGTTCCGGCCCCCCGCTCGCTCCCCCGCTCCCCCCCCCCACCCCCGTCCACACGGTGTAATTGCCGGGCGAAATTACGCCCCGCAATTAAGCCATGTGAATATAGCCGAAAAATAACATTGACTTTCCGTTACTCCTTCTTCTCTCGTCAGCTGTGGTCAGTCAGATGTTTGGATTTAGGAGAACAATAGCTCGTAGATGCGTTTTCTTGGGTCAACCATTTAGCTCATTAGACCCTTAATATTGTCTTTTTTAATTAAATTCATTGTAACACAACCCAAGTAGCTCAGCAGAAGGAAAACCCTAAGGCTATGTTCACACGATGTATTGAGGCACATACAGTACGCGCCGCAGTACATCGTGTGCATCCCAAGGCGTGTGGGGGAGGGGGGGCAACCCTCCTGTCCCATGGACATGCATTACTCGCAGCGCGAAAGCACATGTTACTTATCTCCCCGGGCGTACAATACGATCGTATTGTACGAGCGGGGAGAGGAGGCGTAATCCATAGTTCTCTATGAGAACTATGTATTACCGTAGTTGTGTGGCGCACCTCGCCCCTATTAAAGCTCAAATACATAGCGAAATGCGCACCAAAAGGGTGCTTTCACACAGTGCATTTTTGGTGCACTTTTTTTTTTTTCCCCAGAAATGCAGAGCATTAATTGCTCCGCATTTCTACAAAAAAAATGCAAACAAAAAAAAGGGCACCCTAAGCAATGCCTAAAAACTAAGGGCAGGGGGGATGATTGGGAAAGTAAGGGAGATGCACTATAGACCAACCAATATAGTTGTGAGAAATAAAATCGCATCTTATGTGATATTTATCCTCATACAAAAATGGATTTGTGTTGTCTGTTTTTTATGCACGGCTGACGACTGGAGCAATCTGCACCAAATTCTGCACAAAGGTAAACTTGGTACTTTGGGAGGTTTAAGATCGGATCTTAGCTCTTTAAGACCTACTAGTCGCAACAAAAGCCAGAAGAGTTGTAGAAAATAACAAACTACTGGAACTCCCAGCTTACTGAGGAATGACTGTGGCTGAGCAGACAAGCAGCAATGACTCCCCAGTAGACTGAGGCATAACTGTAGTCTCAGCAAGACAGACGAGCAGCAGAGACTCCCCAGCAGACTGAGGAATGACTGTGGCTGAGCAGACAAGCAGCAATGACTCCCCAGTAGACTGAGGCATAACTGTAGTCTCAGCAAGACAGACGAGCAACAGAGACTCCCCAGCAGACTGAGGCATGACTGTGGTTGAGCAGACAAGCAGCAGAGACTCCCCAGTAGACTGAGGCATAACTGCAGCCTCAGCAAGACAGACGAGCAGCAGAGACTCCCCAGCAGACTGAGGAACAACTGCAGCCTCAGCGAGACAGACAAGCAGCAGAGACTCCCCAGCAGACTGAGGAACAACTGCAGCCTCAGCGAGACAGACAAGCAGCAGAGACTCCCCAGCAGACTGAGGCATGACTGTGGTTGAGCAGACAGGCAGCAGCGACTCCCCAGTAGTCTGAGGCATAACTGTAGTCTCAGCAAGACAGATGAGCAGCAGAGACTCCCCAGCAGACTGAGGCTTGACTTTAGTCTCTGCAAGACAGACGAGCAGCAGAGACTCCCCAGCAGACTGAGGCATGACTGTGGTTAAGCAGACAAGCAGCAGTGACTCCCCAGTAGTCTGAGGCATAACTGTAGTCTCAGCAAGACAGATGAGCAGCAGAGACTCCCCAGCAGACTGAGGCATGACTGTGGTTAAGCAGACAAGCAGCAGTGACAGATTTAAAAGGCGAGATAACTTTTGTTTTCTAATTTAACCCCAGTTAGCAACATAATAACATAGTAGATAACATTGAAAAAAGACACTGGTCCATCAAGTTCAACTATAACCCCGCAGTGTTGATACAGAGAAAGGCAAAACTCCCTATGAGATGGATGCCAGATGCTCCATACAAGAGAAAAAATTATCCCAACTCCAAATCTGGCATCAGAATAATTACTGGATCAGTGTCCCATTTCTAAAATCCAGTACCCATAACCTGTGATATTATGTTATACAAGAAAGGCGTCTAAACCCTTCATGAACTTGGTTAAATAATCCACCATCACAAATTATTGTGGCAATGAGCTCTATAGTGACACCATCTTACAGCAAAGAATCCACCATCACAACCTCTTGTGGCCCTGAGCTCCACAGTGTCACTGCTTTTACAGTAAAGAATCTACCATCACAACCTCTTGTGACCCAGAGCTCCATAATGTCACCGCTCTTACAGTAAAGAATCCACCATCACAACATCTTATGGCCCCGAGCTCCACAGTGTCATTGCTCTTACTGTAAAGAATCCATCTCAACCTCTTGTTACCCAGAGCTGCATACTGTCACCGCTCTTACAGTAAAGAATCCACCATCACGTCTTGTGACCCAGAGCTCCATAATGTCACCGCTCTTACAGTAAAGAATCCACCATCACAACCTCTTGTGGCAGTGAGCTCCATAGTGTCACCGCTCTTACAGTAAAGTATCCACCATCACAACCTCTTGTGGCCCTGAGCTCAAAAATGTCACCGCTCTTACAGTAAATAATCCACCATCACAACATCTTATGGCCCCGAGCTCCATCATATCAGCACTCTTACAGCAAAGAATCCACCAGGGGCGTGTTTACTGGCTTCCACTAGGCTGCAGTAGAAGCCAGGTCTGTAGCTATAGCAAAAAGTGCTGGCAGCCTATCAGGAGAGACTGAACAGGTCTGTAGCTATAGCAAAAAGTGCTGACAGCCTATCAGGAGAAATTGGACAGGTCTGTAGCTATAGCAATCAAGGCTGGAAGCCTATCACGAGAGATTGAACAGGTCTGTAGTTATAGCAACCAGTGCTGGCAGCCTACCATGAGAGATAAAACAGGTCTGTAGCTATAGCAACCAGGGCTGGCAGCCTATCAGGAGAGAATGAACAGGTCTGTAGCTATAGTAACCAGTGCTGGCAGTCTATCAGAGAGATTGAACAGGTCTGTAGCTATAAGCAACCAGTGCTGGCAGCCTATCAGGAGAGATAAACAGGTCTGTAGCTATAGCGACCATTGCTGGCAGCCTATCAGGAGAGATCGAACAGGTCTGTAGCTATAGCAACCAGTGGCGGCAGCCCTATCAGGAAGAGATTGAAACAGGTCTGGGAGCTATAGGACCACGCTGGCAGCCTATCAGAGAAGATTGGACAGGTCTATAGCTAATGCAACCAGTTGCTGGCAGCCTATCAGGAGAGATTGAACAGGTCTGTAGCTATTGCGACTAGTGCTGGAAGCCTATAGGGAGATATTTAAGAGGTCTGTAGCTATAGTGACCAGTGCTGGCAGCCTATCGGGAGAGATTGAACAGTCTTGTAGCTATAGCAACCAGTGCTGGCAGCCTATCAGGAGAGATCGAAATAGGTCTGTAGCTATAGCGACCTGAGGAGCTGATGCACCCCATACAAGAGGGGATATCTCGGAATAGGTAGGACACTGTTAATGGAAACATATTGCAAAGTGACTTGTTTTTGCAAGATCTTTAACATAGAAAGTAGCGATCCCTATAGCGAGACAACCCCTTTAAGGAGCAAGTGATAGGCATCATCGCCTGTCATTAAGTTAAAGAAAAGTGACTTCCAATTGTATGACACGCCAGTTGAATAGCTATGTCATTTTATGTTTCTCTGCTTTCTTATATTGTGAATACTGGAAGTGTTAATAAAAACATTTTTTTTTTTTTTAATCACAAATAATTGAATAGAAATTGTATTTCCACCAATTTAACAAAGAAACAGTGTTTTTTTTTATTTTTATTATTATTATTATTTTTTTCTTACTGTGCTTAAAAGACCAAGATGGCCGCACTTGGCTGTCGTCGAATTCACTGAGGCCTCTCTCATAAATAACAGCTTAGCCATTTGTTTAAGCCACCTGCAGCTCTGTTGTACAGTTTGTCTCCCACATTGTTCTACATAACCCCGGTTTGTTGTAAGATATTGTTGGCCATCTTTTGCATAAAATGAGCATATTATTGTTTTTTTTTTTCGCTCATTCTGTTCTATGTCCTGGTCCCCGTGCTGCTCCATGTGGGTGCGATGGTAAACCTGCCAGCTAGTGAAGAGATAGAGGAAGCAAGGAGAATGCATTTCGAACAGATTTTGTTTGGAATATTTCTCCAGTTTGTGGCCATTTTCACTAAGAACCCATCGTCTCTGGTAAATATTAGCTGTTGAAACGGGGCCATGGAAGCTGACCAACATGAATGTGTACAAAAGGGTCCCACAAATTAGAACAAATGCTGCAACACAACAGCTTTTTAGAATGCTGTTCACCAATGCCCCGGGTCAGAGCTAATAAATCATTCCAGGATCCGCTTTCTCTGGCATCTTGACTAGTCTATAATTCTCAACTACTACATACAGCGCGGAGAAGGGGCTGAGGAGTAGTAAGTGCTTTTAGAATGTGTTTGACGAAATCTGCATTTTTTATTCCACTCAAGTCACTATAGGAGTAGAAATGTTTTTGAAAGCACCAGGAACATTAAAAAAAAAAAATTGCCTAGTCTCCATCTTTTTTCTTTCCTTAGTTTTCCTAGAAAAAGATTTGACTTTAGTCAATTGATTTACAAAGGGATTGCAATCAGATTCGATTCACCAGAAAATGCCGGGTTCGTGCTTATGGGTGAATTACTGAGGATTTGTGTGGAGCCCCGAGAAGGTGCCCATAGAAATCCAAGGGCGTCGGTGAGCTACATGTGAAATGAGGATAACTCCCTCCAATAGAGGGCGCTGTGGAGCTCCTCAGCTCTTTTCCCATAAGCCTTTGCTTTATGCAAAGCAGTCAGTGAGGTCTGAAAGGCGAGTAAATCCTCACACCGACCAATTTATTGGTGGTTCTCCTCAAGGAGAGATTTTTCCACTTTCGAAGCCTCTCACCCAGCCATCCAGTAAGTTCTACACTGCACTGATGAGGGGCAAATACCCCGAAACAGCTGTCTGTAGTTGAACTTAACTGGTTTGGCTCAAATCCCTTTCACATTAAACGGCTCCTGCGGGCTACATGTGAACTGAGGATAACTACATCCAATAGAGGGCGCTGTGGAGCTCCTCAGCTATTTTCCCATAAGCCTTTGCTTTATGCAAAACAGTCAGTGAGGTCTGAATGGCGAGTAAATCCTCACACCGACCAATTTACTGGTTCTTCTCCTCAAGGAGAGATTTTTCCACTTTCGAAGCCACTCACCCAGCCAACCAGTAAGTTCTACACTGCACTGATGAGGAGCAAATACGCTGAAACAGCTGTCTGTAGTTGAACTTAACTGGTTTGGCTCAAATCCCTTTCACATTGCTAGGCTCCTGCGAGCTACATGTGAACTGAGGATAACTACATCCAATAGAGGGCGCTGTGGAGCTCCTCAGCTCTTTTCCCATAAGCCTTTGCTTTATGCAAAACAGTCAGTGAGGTCTGAATGGCGATTAAATCCTCACACCGACCAATTTACTGGTTCTTCTCCTCACGGAGAGATTTTTCCACTTTCGAAGCCTCTCAACGAGCCATCCAGTAAGTTCTACACTGCACTGATGGGGGGCAAATGCCCCGAAACAGCTATACTCACATATGGCAAACAGGGCAGTTATGTGACACCATGAAGGAGGGAGTGGTTGTCCTGATTTTTAAGAAAGGCAACAAAGCTGATTTGAAAAACTGGCGCCGTATAACCTTATTAAACACCGACTACAAGGTTTTAGCCAAGCTGCTTGCTAAACGTATGAGCCATGTCATCACCCAGGTGGTGCAGGAAGTGCAGGTGTGCGCAGTGCCAAGCAGATCTATCATGGGGAACCTCACTCTGCTCAGAGATGTGATATGGGATAGTCTGCAGAGAGACAGGAAGCTTGCTGTTCTATCTGTGGACTTTGAAAAGGCATTTGACAGGTTGTAGCACTTATTCCTATTGCAGTCCTGAATGCTATGGGATTTCCTGAGCCATTTACCGATGCCATCAAATCTTTGTACACCGACATCAGCAGCAAAGTCATTGGTTTCCAGACTGAGAAAATTAGAGTCCATTCAGGTGTTAGGCAGGGGTGCCCCTCTCTCCCCTGGTCTTTATATGTGCAATGGAACCCCTGTTATGCATGCTCCGTAGAGACTAAGGCCCCGTTCACACGACGGATTTGGCCGCGGGTTTGTGGCGCGGGCGGTGGGCATGGCCTCGCCGCGGGAGGGGCGTGGTTTGGGGCGCGGCTTGCGCCGAGGGCTTGCCCCTATGCAAATTAAGAGCAGGGGGCTAGCCGCATCCCAGCCGCGCACCACCTGCGGCGACACCCGCGGCGCTGCCCGCGGCCGCCGCGCAGAGCACTCCTGTCAAGAAATGACAGGAGAGTTCTTCACACGCGTGGGTCTGTCCGCGGCCCCGGAGCAGCGGCCAAACCCGCGCAGTGTGAATATTAACGCGGTTTCCCATAGGAAACCATGTTAATAATCTAGGCACGATTTGGCCGCGGTTATGGCTGCGGAAACCGCATCGGAACCCGCGGCCATAGCCGCGGCCAAATCCGTCGTGTGAACAGGGCCAAAGTTATCAAAGGCATCCATATACCTGGGCAAGCTAGCGGGGGCAAGCTAAAAGTTCTTGGATATATGGATGATGTGTGTATTATTGCGGATAATGTAGCCGACCTCACCAGAGCCAAGCTCCACATTAACATCTTCTGTGGGGCATCTGCCTTTAACCCTTTAACACAAACCAAAAAAATAATTTTACTCTTAATTTTTTTCCTCCCTGCCTTCCAAAAGCCATAACTTTTTATTTTTCCACCTGCATAGACCTATGAGGGCTTTTTTTTTTTTTTTTGCGGGACAAGATGGACTTTCCAGTGGTGTTATTCATATTACTACAGAATATACTCGGGAACGGCAAAAAAATTCTAAGTGGTGCAAAATGTGAAAAAAAATGTACTTGCAGCATGTTTTGCGGGAGTTTTGTTTTTTGCGGCATTCAATCTTCAGTAACAATGTGTTCTCTGTATTCTACAGGTTGATCCACATCTGGCAATACCAAACATGTAGGGTTTCCGTTATGTTTTGGTAGCGTAATTTTGTGCGACCAATAACTTTTTTGTCCTTACACCGACGGTTGTCAGTGAGGGGGCATTTTTTGCGGGCTGAAGTGCACTTTTTATCGCTAGCAGTTTGGAATGCCTGTGACTTTTTTGATCCTTTTATTCCAATTTTTATAGGACATGAAATGACCCCAAAAAAACGCAATTTTGGCATTTGGACTTTTTTTTCTTCTACGGTGTTCAGTGTACGGGATAAATGATGTTATATTTTTATAGATCGGACTTTTTCGGACGCGGCCACAACAAATATGTGATTTGAACTTTTAATACTTTTTTTTTTTTACACTTTAAAACTTTTTTTTTTTTTTACTGTAGCATTGAGTCCCCCTATGGTGCTTCACCTCTAGGGGGTGCGATCGTTAATACAGTCTAATGCATTGCATAGACAATGCATTAGGCTGTACCAAGATGGCGTTTTCCCCACTTCCTGTTTCGGGGAGGAAGTGGGGCAAACGGGAACATGGCAGCGATCAGAGCCATCACAAGCCCAGATCTTATCGCTGATGTCCCGATCGGGCTGAAAAACGGTGCGCAGCACTGTTTTCCATTCATTTAGACGCCGCGGCCATCTTTGCCGCGGCGTCTAAGGGTTAAACAGCGCAGGCGTGCGGCACCGCCCCCCGTGCTGCAAGCGCCGGGTCTTAGCTGCAATTAGCCGCTAACACCCGGTGGTTGTGTAATAGGATCGCGCTGCGATCCTGTTAAACATCTCCTTACAACCACCATGACGTACCCATACAGAAATGTCAGATCAAGTGTTTTGGTGGCCAGTGTAACACTGTAGATGTGGGCGTTCCAGAAGTCAATACCATTAAGCTACTCGGTGTTAAGTTTAATGAGTGCATGAACGCCCAGGAAAGCTGGGATGACGTCCATGATAAAGTACAGAGGAAATTGGATTACTGGAAACTCAGGGAACTTAGCTTCACAGGGAAGACCCTCGTGGTCAAGTCAGTTATTCTCCCCATGGTGGTGTATTTAGCCAACATCTTCCCACCAACTTACATGCTAGGAGGTTGAATAAATTGCTCTTTTTCTTCCTATGGGGCGTAAAATTGGAGCGAGTCAGGCGCACCACGGTCATCAAGGAGAAATCTAAAGGTGGTCTTAACTTACATAGTTATATTGTTACATAATTAGTACGGTTGAAAGAAGACACGTGTCCATCAAGTTCCCCCAAGGGTGGGGAAAATTTGGTTGAGGGAGAGAGATAAGGACATTAAGCTCAGCCTCCCCACTGGTTAATGCCCTGGAACCCACAAGGCAAGAACCAATCTGCTCCAGTGGAGACCCCATCTCTGACCCCAGAGCCTCCACCAGCCAGATACAGAATTTTACATAGCTACATACGCATTAATATTCTTTAGTTCCAGGTAGGTATCTAAGCCTTTCCTGAACCCTCACCTGTTCCTGCTGTGACCAGCTCCTCAGGCGGCTATTCCACAGATTCAGAGTTCTTACAGTGAAGAACGCTCTTCTCCTCTGGAAGATGAATCCTTTTTTTCTCTAAATTTTTCCCCATACTTATTTGTAGGGACCATTTATATATTTTTATAAATTAATCATGTCCCCCCCGAAGCCGTCTTTTCTCAAGACTAAATAAGTTCAATTCTACTAAACCTCTCCTCATAACTAAGATGTTCCATTCCCCTTCTAAGTTTGGTTGCTCGTCTTTGTACTCTCTCAATTCCCTGATTAAAACATGCATTTTAGTATTAACTTGTATATATGTGTGCTGCGCCTCCTGAAGGGCCCTACCAAGGTCTCCAGTATGATCCAGTACACAGGTGGATGGACTCTTTGTCGCTTAAAGTGGGTAAAACGCAACCTTACCCAACCTGTTGCGCTTACTGCTCCAAGCTGGTGCTCTCAGATAGCTCATTGCAGACAGCAGGACCACATGTCAGACATAAACATGCTGCCTCAGAGAGATGCTGCCCAGGTCTGGAGACTTCTGGAGAAAGGTGAGGGCACTAACCGACAAAAGGACATCATGTGGCTTAGCATGCAGGGTGTCCTGCCAGTCAGGGAGGTACATAAGAGGAGAGGACTGGTGAGATCTGAGCAGTGCCCTAGAGCCCGCTGTGGCAGTACTGAGACCATCCACCATCTGTTCTGGTACTGTCAATATGCACAGGATGTCCTCACACAGCTCAGACCACTGATAACAGATCTGACAGCTATTGCTTTCCTGACATGGGTTATGGTGATCTCTGGGGTTGGCCTTGCTAATAAAGATAAAAAAAAAAAGTCTGGTGGTTATTTATATTGTGTTTGAAGGAAACTCTGTACGATGCTCGAAACATGTATCTGTATACAAGGGAAGAGTGGGATGTTCAATGGACTGTTCATATTTTTATGAGCAGGTTATCGTTGTTTTATCTTCAGGATTTGCGAATATTTGGTGCTGAGGATGCAAAGGGGGCGTGGAAGTTCCAAAAGCATCTGGTTAAGGGTTGAGGTTCTTTCTGTATTGAAATAATTGTATATGTTTGGTTATGACTGCCGTTATTTGCACTGATGTTGCTTGTATTTTGCATTTACATTGAAACGTTTGTAATTTTGATTTTATGTAATTAAAATTTATAAAAAAAAAAAAAAAAAGAAAAGCTGTCTGTAGTTGAACTTAACTGGTTTGGCTCAAATCCCTTTTTTTCATTGCACGGCTCCTGAGAGCTACATGTGAACTGAGGATAACAACACCCAATAGAGTGTGCCGTGGAGCTCCTCAGCTCTTTTCCCATGTCTTTGCTTTATGCAATTACATATGGAAGCATACAGGTGTTTTTTCTTGCAGACTCTTTAAGACTTGCATGCCACATTATGGTGAAATTCTTCCCCCAAAGCAGGCTTGGACTGGCTCAAAGGGGAGCAAGGGAAACCCAAAGTTTGCCCCTGGGCATGGTGGGCCAATGAAAATAGCAGATCTGGGGGCTACCTTTCAAGGAGAAGGGCAGAGAAAGAGAGGAAGGAAGCAAGAGCCATGTGCAGTATGTGCAGCCATGGGCCCCAAGAATCAAACCCACTGGTGAGTCGCAAGATTCAACTCCTTTGGAGGGCCCCAACAATAAGCTCCACTGATGGGCCCCAAGCAGTGTCGGACTGAGGTGCCTGGGGCCCACCAGTGGAATTGATTCTTGGAGCCCATCAGTGGAGTTGGATCTTGGGGTCCACCAGTAGAGTAAATTCTAGAGGTGAACCCTACAGCTACTGTTTGTTTCTCTGTCTTTTTCCTAAGGCCTGCTGTTCCCAGGGGCCCACCCTGTCCAGGAGCCCACTGGGGGTCCCAAGAATCAATTCCATTGGTGGAGCCCAGGAATCAACTTCACTGGTGGGTTCCTCATATACCTGATAGACCTTATCAGTAGGTAAGTAGGTATGTAGGCTACCCTTAGTAAGTAATTATATAGGGCCCCTTAAATAGGTTGGTATATGGGGCCTCTGAGTAGGTAGTTAGGTATATAAGGCAAATTCAGCTGACTTCCATGGGAGCAAGGAGGAAAGGGGATCATCCCAGCCATCGTGTTTTGAAAGACTGGAATTGGCCCACAGGCTTTGAGTTTGTCTCATGTTCTATAGAGGGTGAAGAGATAGCAGTCACTGCCAGGTCCTCTAGCCTAGGGGTGCCCAGAAGGCCCTCTGTCACATATGAAGCTACCATTATTGTAAATGACAAGTGGTGCCCTATTTCACTTTTTGCATTAGAGCCCACAAGCTGCAAATAGTCTACCATTCCCTCAGCAACCTTGTCTTTATAGCCTTTACATAAAAGATGCTATCAAATATGCTTTGCAGTCAGAGGCTTAATTTAAAGGGGCGTTTTCACCATGCTGTTTCCCAGAGCCACAGGCAGCTTCACACTTATACTTCCTGTTCAGGCTGTGGCTGGGGCAATAGCAGTAATAAACTGTAGTGCAGAAGGCTACAGAGCTCTATAGCAGGGATCCCCAACTCCAGTCCTCAAAGCCCTCCAACAGGTCATGTTTTCTATCTTTTCTTAGCACAAGTGATTTAATTATGGTCAGTGCATTCTGAGGGATATCCTTAAAACATGACCTGTTGATGGGCCTTGGGGACTGGAGTTGGGGAACACTGCTCTAAAGGCTTAAAACTTGTTATGAATGTAGGTAAAGAAGCTTCTGTGCTAGAGATAAACCTCACCATGGTCAGATTGACTAACAGCAACTTGGATCAATCAGATAAGAGAAAGAGCAGGGAAAAGAGAAACCCGTGTACACAAGCAGTAGATAAAACCTTCTTTATCTCCTGAACAAAGCAAAATCTGAACAGCAATGTATTCGTTAAAAGTCTTCATTTAATTTTCCCTACATGTTTAAAGTGAATCATTATGATGAGAAAACCCTCTTTCACCTTCTGGGACACCCTTATACAAAATCTATAACTTAGTATATATCATTTATAATATTGGGGTCTTGTGGATAGGCGCCTCCCCCCCCCCCCACCCCCCCTCCCGGGGGGGGTGGCCTCGGTGATATGAAAAACCCATTAACTTGATGCCAGCAACAGTTATTGCTGATGAGCAGTTTTTTTCTTTGTAGTTCCGGGTCGGGTTTTTTATGGAGCGGCCCAAGAGTCTGGGTGGGACGGTCGCTCCAATACTCCAGCCCAGGTCTTACCAGCCAGATAAAAGGCAGCTGGTGCAGGAAGTCAGTGGTTGTGCTTTTGTACCTGCAACCAGAAGCTATAAGCTGCCAAGCTGTGAGGCTATGTAGGCCTGAAGGTGTGCGCTAGTGAGCATATCCCATTGCCTTGGTTTTGCCTGAAGTAAGGACTTTATGTTATATGGATCCCTGTGTATGCTGAAGCTAAGCTGCATTTTGTTTGGAACCTCCTACTTTCATAATAAACACCTCTGTGTTTGGACTTTAAAACCTTGTGCGTGTGCTTGCCTTTGAGCTGACCCCACCACAATTGGTGTCTCGGATGCAGGCAACATCCCTGAATTACGGAATGCATGTCCTGAGTCAAGGCAGCAACAGGGTTAAAGCAACAGTCTGAGAACATGGAGGAACTACTTAAGCACCTGGTCCAGGCCCAAGATCAGCAGCAGCAAGCTCACACCGAAACTGTGAGAGCGCAGCAGGAGACCAACAAGCTCCTTCTCCAACAGATGGCAGTGTTAACCACATCGGTCAGAGCAAGAGAGGTGGACGCCACCCCAACACCAGGGAAGAGCCGCAATGCCAGGAGGAACGTACGTGAGGCGCTACAGAAAATGACGCCAGAGGATGATGTTGAGGCCTTCCTGACGGTGTTCGAGAGGGTAGCTGACCGGGAAAAGTTGCCTCCAGAGCAGTGGGCCGAGGTCCTAGGCCCTGACCTCACCGGCGAGCCTCAGAAGGCCTATTTTGACTTGACGCTACAGGATGCCAAAGAATATGGAAAGCTAAAAGCTGAAATTCTGGCGCAACTCGGAGTAACGCTGGCCGTCCGGGCACAGCGGGTGCATCGATGGGGATACAGCAAGGACAAGCCAACCCGATCCCAGATGTTCGACCTGTTTTATCTCGTCCAGAAGTGGCTTCAACCGGAGACCTGCACTTCTGCCCAAATGGTCGAGCGGGTTGTCATGGACAGGTTCGTACAATCGCTGCCTAGGCCCATACAATGCTGGGTGGCAAAGGGGGATCCCCAGAGTGTGGACGAGCTTGTCAGTCTCGTCGAGCGATATGTGGTTGTAGAGAACTCTCTGAGTGAGTCAGGGAGATGGAGGTCGCAATACTGGTGGGGCCAGAAGGGGTAGTGACAGCCCCAAGAAGGGACCCAAGACCGCTGGGGAGGTGCGTCTTCAAGCCAAGATGGGGAATGACCTCAGGTCAAGGGGTCCTGGCCGTGACATCATCTGCTGGAGATGTCAGAACCCCGGTCACATAGCCGCACAGTGCACAGAGTCCACTGAGCCTATGGAGTGCTCTATAGGCCGGCGCTGCTCATTGTTTGCACACCCTGTCTGCAGCGCTAAACCCAGCCAAGTGGAGGGCCCCCAGGCGTGCCAAGTGTCAATAAATGGCACTACTGTGACTGGACTCCTGGACTCGGGGAGTTTGGTGACCCTGCTAAGGGCCACACTCCCGCATGTACTGATCGCTGGGAAAAGGATGGGGGTGATATGCCTCCATGGAGACACAAAGCATTACACCGTGGCGCAGTTGGACATTGGCACAGGCCAGACCACTATCTCCCACCCCGTCGGTGTTGTCACGAACTTGATGCACCCTATTATTGTGGGTCGGGACTTTCCCTTGTTCTGGGACCTATGGGCAAAAGCAGTGCCGCATAACTGCCCAGGAGGCCAAGAGGGTACCGGTAATGTGGGGGCCGAAACCCCTGATAATTTCCCTATATCTGTATTGGTGGGGAACGGGTGTTACAAAGGTTCTACTGGCCGGGGTGTTTCAGGGAAATAAAGGAGTTTTGCCAGTCATGTACCATGTGCCAGGTAGCATCCCCGGTGGCCCACTTTCATAGCCCCTTGGTTCCGTTGTCAATTATAGAGGTTCCGTTTGAACGGATTGCAATGGATCTTGTGGGGCCCTGGTAAAGTCAGCCAGAGGGCACCAATATATTCTAGTGGTCATGGATTACTCAACTCGGTACCCAGAAGCGGTGCCTTTAAGAAATATGTCATCAAAGTCCATTGCCAGGGAACTGTTTTTTATATTCTCCAGGACAGGGCTACCTAAGGAGATTTTGATGGACCAAGGGACACCGTTTATGTTGAAAGTGATGAGGGAATTGTGTAAAGTTCAAAAAATTAAAGAGTTGCACACCTCGTTTTATCACCCTCAAACCGATAGTTTAGTGGAAAGGTTTAATAAGACCTTAAAATCCATTACGTAAGGAGGTAGAGAGGCATAGACGAGACTGGGACTGTTTATTGCTCTACTTATTGTTTTCCATCAGGGAGGTGCCACAAGCGTCCACTGGGTTCTCCCCGTTCGAGCTATTGTATTGGCGACACCCCAGGGGTTTACTTCGCAAAGGAGACCTGGGAGAGGGAAGCCACCCCATACAAGAGTGTGATTGAACATGTGGCACAGATGCAGGATAGGCTGGCTAATGTAATGCCCATCGTAAGAGAACATCTCCTGCAGGCGCAAGAGGCACGGTCCCGCGTATATAATCGGTGGGCCAGACCCGGAGAGTTTAGTCCGGTGGATCGGGTACTTGTGTTGGTACCAACCATAGAAAGTAAATTCTTGGACAAATGGGAGGGACCCTACGAGGTGGTGGAGAAGGTGGGTGATGTCAATTACTGCATACACCAACCTTTAAGAGGAAGCCCCTGCAGCTGTACCACGTGAATTTGCTCAAACCGTGGAAGGATAGAGATCCTCCCCCAGAACCTTGTTTGTTGACCCAACCAGTCCCGGATATTGGGGCAGTAAAAATTGCTGAGACCCTATCTCCTTCACAGAAGCAGCAATGTAGGAAGTTGTTGCAGCGTAACAAGGACCTGTTCACAGAGGTGCCAGGGCTGGTAAAGGGCATCGAGCATAAGGTACTTACGGAGCCACATGTCCAGGTAAATGTGAAACCCTACAGGATCCCGGAAGCCCGCCGGGAAATAGTGGCCAATGAGGTAAAGAGGATGTTACAGTTAGGGGTAATAGAAGAGTCAAAGAGTGGCTGGTCCAGTCCAATAGCCCTGGTACCAAAACCGAACTGAGAATGGAGGTTTTGCAATGACTTTCGCAAACTCAATGCGGTTTCCAAGTTCGATGCCTACACTATGCCCCATGTAGACGAGCTAATTGAGAGGCTAGGGCCAGCCAGCTATATCACAACACTAGACCTAACAAAAGGGTACTGGCAAATCCTGCTGTCTAGGGAAGCTAGGGAGAAGATGGTTTTCTCCATGGCAGACGGGTCATACCAATATGTGCGGATGCCTTTTGGGTTGCAGGGAGCACCAGCTACGTTCCAGAGGGCCATGGACCGTGTATTATGTCCCCATAGGAAGTATGCAGCTGCTTACCTTGACGACATCGTCATTTTCAGCAGAGACTGGGCGAATCATCTGCCTAAATTGCAAGCAATTCTGGATGCCCTAAAGGAGGCTGGTTTCACTTTGAACCCCAACAAATGTTCCATTAGCCTGGAGGAAGCAAGATACATAGTGGGGAGAGGTGAGATTAAGCCCCAAATAAACAAGGTGGAGGCGATCCAGAACTGGCCACAACCCCTCTCTAAAAAGCAGGTCAGGGCCTTCTTGGGTATAGTGGGATACGACAGAAGGTTAATCCCAAAGTTTGCTGAGATTGCAACGCCCTTGACTGACCTCATGAAGGGCACAAAGTCGGCCGTGGTAAAGGGGTCCCCAGAGGCAGAGCAGGCTTTTCAGGACCTGAAGCAAGCTCTCTGTAAACAGCCAGTCTTGGTGGCCCCTGATTTCGCCAGACCATTTATTGTACAAACAGATGCATCAGATGTAGGGCTGGGGGCTGTCATGTCCCAAGAGATAAATGGGGAGGAACACCCCATTGTATATCTGAGCCGTAAATTGTCCCCCTGTGAGAAAAACTACTCTATTATAGAGAAAGAGTGTTTAGCCAAAAAGTGGGCCCTGGATTCGTTGAGGTACTACCTGCTAGGTAGGAGGTTTAAGCTGGTGTCAGACCACGCACCCCTAAAATGGATGCGAGAGAAAAAGGGTAACAATGCCCGGGTCACTAGATGGTTCCTAGCGCTACAAGATTTTAGATTTTCTGTAGAACACAGGCCGGGAAATATGCATGGCAATGCCGATGCCCTGTCAAGGGGGCACTGTATGGTGGCAGAAGGTGCCCAACCCCTCGGCTTTGGGCAGAGGGGGGGGTATGTAGAAGGGTCAGAGGTACCATCATAGACGGGAGGTATTTATCACCGAGGTGGCTGGCCTCGGTGATATAAAAAACCCATTAACTTGATGCCAGCAACAGTTATTGCTGCTGAGCAGTTTTTTCTTTGTAGGTTCCGGGTCGGGTTTTTTATGGAGCGGCCCAAGAGCCTGGGTGGGACGGTCTCTCCAATACTCCAGCCCAGGTCTTACCAGCCAGGCTATGTAGGCCTGAAGGTGTGCGCTAGTGAGCATATCCCATTGCCTTGGTTTTGCCTAAAGTAAGGACTTTATGTTATATGGATCCCTGTGTATGCTGAAGCTAAGCTGCATTTTGCTTGGAAACTGCTACTTTCATAATAAACACCTCGGTGTTTGGACTTTAAAACCTTGTGCTTGTGCTTGCCTTTGAGCTGAACCCACCACAATAGACATATATATATACACAATAAACATATTCTATATATATATTTAATATATATCTATCATACTCTCTCTCTCTCTCTTTATATTATTATATATTCTAACATATATTATATTTTTAATAATATATATATCTTTTTATATATAATATATATATATTATATATATATATATATATATATATATATATATAATTATATATAATATACATAGGTGGAATAAAATGAGCATAAATGACACATACAGCTCCAGAGCGATTGATACATTTTATACTATTAAGTGACTGGTAAATACATTGTATTTATATAATTCTCGGATGGGAACGAGCGATATTATACGCTGACGAATGTAGCAATGAGAAAAAAATAAAATCAGATTTATTTGTACAATTTAAGCCTTCCTTGTTGGCTAGAAATGTTAATGTTATTTTGAACTGCTGTTACAAATAAAATGCCATATGCTGTTTATTTTTTATAATTGTACAATTAGTGCTTTCTGTGGTTATTCATGCATATGCAAATGATATTTTTACACTGGTCGTAATTTTTTTGTCATTTCTAAGCTATTATCTCAAGCACGAGTAGATCATTTTCCAAGTACAATATAAAATTAGAGGTTATCAATATTTTTAGTGTATTAACAATGCAAATAGTGAGAGCTCGTGTTCTGGTAAAGGCTTTGGCCTCTATCGGGGCCCAATGCGAAATATGTAGCATTAAAGGGGTTGTCTCATCTCACTGTTTCATAGAGTCAGCAGTATTCTTTTACTCATGCCTCCAGTCACTTCCTGGTCAAGCTGTCTGTAATTAGCATATGAGCTCTGTATATTCAGACTTCTGCTAATTAGATAAACAATCTCCTGCTCTGAGGTCTAGAGAAGCTTCAGAGCTAAAGTAAACAGTAGTAATTAGTGTCTTTTGTCTGAAAGATCAGATAACACACAAGCTCTCAAGCTGCCAGCAGGTCTGTGCCGCGACCTGTTTGATGATGTCACTCCCTGCTATCAGATAGAACAAACAGCAGAGGGAGAGCAAACAGGTCGGTCACTAGAGAAACCAGAAAGCCCTCATAAGGTGATAAAATCACTTGTAGCTCCTCAACAACAAAAAAATTAACAAAGCAATATATTTGGAAAACGTCTTCATTTAGTGTTCCCTACATGTTGAAATCTATTCTTTGTAGTGAGACAACCCCTTTAACAAAACTGTGGCAAAAGAGGCCCCCAGGGTCTTTTCAAAGACAAGGATCTAAGTGCATTTGCTGCCTTTGCACCCTCTATAATTAAGCCACTTGATTCATAGGCAATTAGGGAGGGTTTAGGGCTTTCAAACTTATAGGGGAAAAATCTCTGTTAACAAAGTGTCAAGACTGCTGTCAGGAAATGAACTTTTCTAGACTTAATACCCCCTGTTCTTCTTTTTGACTTTAAAGGGGAACTCTCTCCACATTGGCAAAGGTAAGTAAAGATCATTACCAAATACATTGCTGTTCTGAATTTGCTTCCTTTCAGAGCTAAAGCAGTTTTTATCTCCTGCTTGTGTACACAAACTTTCCGAGGTTTCTAACCACCTTTCTCTGCTCTAGCAGTCAGGTTGGTGATTTCATTCCCTGCTGTGTCTTAGCAGCACAGGAGCTTGTTTATGTTTCTTACTGACACAATTTAACTCTTGAGAGCCTTCTGTCCTGCTGTTAAAACCTTTTTATCACCAATGTCCCTCTAACAGGTTCAGATAGAAATAGCAGAGATAAAATGTCACTGTTTTAGAACTGTCCACAGGAAATGTGACCCTGAAGTTTTAGAACCACCCACAGACTGAAAAGGAAGTGGGAGCCTGAAGCTGTAAAACCACCCACAGATCGAACAGGAAATTGGAGCCTGAATCTGTAGAACTGTCCACAGCCTAAACAGGGAGTGGAAGCCTGAAGCTTTAAAACCGCCCAAAGCCTGAACAAGAAGTGGGAGGTTGAAGCTGTAGAACCACCTACAACCTGAACAAGAAGTGAGAGCCTGAAGCTGTAGAACTGCCCTCAGTCTGAAAATGAAGTGTGAGCCTAAAGCTGTAGAACCACCCAAAGCCTGAATAATAAGTGGCAGTATGAAGCCGTAGAACCACTCACAATCTAAACAGGAAATTGGCGCCTGAATCTGTAGAAATGTCGACAGCCTTAATAGGAAGTGGAAGCCTGAAGCTGTAGAACCACCCAAAGCCTGAACAATAAGTGGGAGCTTGAAGCTGTAGAACCACCCACAGCCTGAACAGGGAGTGGGAGCTGAAAGCTGTAGAAACGACCACAGCCTGCACAGGAATTGGGAGCCTGAAGCTGTAGAACCGCTCACAGCCTGAACAGGAAATGGGAGCTTGAAGCTGTAGAACCACCCACAGCCTGAACAGGAAATTGGAACCTTAATCTGTAGAACCACCCACAGCCTGAACAAGAAGTGGGAGCCTGAAGCTGCAGAACCATCCACAGCCTGAACAGGAAGTGGGAGCCTGAAGCTGCAGAATTGCCCACAGCCTGAACAAGAAGTGGGAGCCTAAAGCTGCCTGAGATGATGAGAGCAGATGGAAAAACACTTTTAACCCCTTAATGACCAATTCCTTAATAACTTGCTAAATGTTTTCATTTTTGCCTCTCTGCGTTCACGTAGTCATAACTTTTTTCCTATCTTTAGTGATGTAGCTATACAAGATATTGTGTCACGCAGTAAAAAATTTATTTTTGGCTTAGTCTGACGGCGCATATAAATTACTGCGTTATTTATTTACAATTTTGTTTGTGCCGAAAATATATATATAAAAAAAGCATTATTTTTATTCCATTCATTTTTCACACTAAATATTATGTTAATTGAATTCTTCAGGTTATTACCGTTCTGGGGATGTCTAATATGTGCAGGGATTTTTTTAATGTAATGTTTTCACAATAATATTTTGTTTTTAATATTAGATAATTACTTTTAATTTCTTTATTTGATATTTGCAGATTTTTTTATTACAATAACTTATTTCATTTAATTTATTTTTTAATCCCATTTAGGGAGAACTATTTTGCCTTTATTTTATTTTACAATGATAATGTATACCCTGTGTCTATATAATCCTCTTTGTCACTGTGACACATACTGCAGATAAGACAATACACACTGTGCCCTAACATACAGCCCTGTCCATTCTAGGTCTCCAGAGCTGACTATAGAGGGTTCCTCCAAGGTTACTGATATGAGCAAAGGGGATTCCCCTGCCCAATCAGGTCACTGAATTTCCCATGGGGGGGATCACTTCTAATTATGCCACAGGTCACTCTGCCAGGATTAGGGCTTCATCTGATCCCTGCTATGATCAAAGGCTGTCCTACTAAAAACGCTGTTGGTTGCATCTCTATTCTTAGGGCAGTTGGGGCACTGGGAGCCTCCCCTTCCTACATGCAGCTTTAGCCTCCCACTTCTGGTTCAGGTTGTGGGTGATTCTACAGCTTCAGACTTCTACTTCCTGTTCAGGCGGTGGTCGGTTCTACAGCTTCAGACTCCCAGTTCCTTACAGCATGTGGTGGTTTAGCAGCTTCAGGCTCCCACTTCCTGTTAAGACTGTGGGTGGTTCTACGGCTTCAGACTCCCACTTTCGGTTCAGGTTTTGGCTGGTTTTACAGCTTAAGGCTCCCACCTCCTGTTCAGGCTGTGGGCGGTTCTGTAGCAGTGACTGACATTTCAGCTCTACTATTCCTGGCAGAGTCTGTTAGATGGATATAAGTAATGGATGTTTGTAAATTGCAGTGCACAAGACTACAGAGCTTTAAAGAGTAAATGCTTGTCTATAAGTAATGTAAATAAGCTCCCATTTTGCAGATAAGCAACAGAGCAGAGTGTGACATCACCAGCCTGACCACTGCTGCAGCCAGTTAGGTGGTTGATAACCCAGGAAAGCTTGTGTACACAAGCAGGAGATAAGAACTGTTTTAACTCTAAAAGGAAGCAAAATCAGAACAGCAATGTATTTGTTAATACTCTTTATTTACCTTACCACCCAAATTTTAAAACTCATCAATGTATGAAAAGTGCCCCCTTTTAAAGCTTGCTCTATGAATCTCCCCGTGGGGGCTGGGGACCAAGTTGGTTACTCCAGAAAAAGGGGGTTTTATAATTAACTCTAATTTAAAGCACAGCTGAAATATTGGGGCAATTAAAATATGGGTTTTTTTAAATTTCTTTTTTTTTTAAAATTTTCAAAAAATGCAACCTGTGAACTGAGCCTAATTTCTGTCCTAAATAACCCTCGGCGTGTCCCCATTTTGAGAGAGTAACTATATTGTTAAGAAAGAGAAGGGGCTGTTTAGTGACCCTACACAGAGAGCAAGAAGCAGCGTTACCTGTGAAAATCTAAAAACAGGCGTGGACAGGAAGGAGTTTTAAACCCGTAAAGAAAAAGGAAGTTTGCGGGTGCCTTGGGTCAAAAAGGGGAAAAAGATAAGTTTTTTTAGCAAATATTCCCGTCGGGGGCCCAGGGGTTTTGATTTGTTTTTTAAATGTCTTTTTTCTTAAGGTGGGGGCTTAATATTGGGGGACTTTGATTTGGGGCTTTTAGAAAGGGCCCCGTATTTACAGATTTTTCATATTTTTATCGTATTTCCCTTTTTTTTTTTTTTTTTTTTTTTTTTTTGTTAACACCCCCTGAAATTCCTTTTTTGACAATGCTTTCCCGTGCACAACCTGTGCAAAGATTCCATCCTTTAGCAACAGTTCGAGGGGGGGCATTCTGCTTCAAGATGTGTGCACACTGCACATTTAGAAGCCCGATCCGGGTCTAAAAGAGGAAAATGGCACACTTTAGATCCATTGCCCAAATTGGAAGTGAGCCGGGTTTTCCCACTGAAACAATTTACTTTGCAGGGTGTAAATGTGTGGAGGGTGGCCCGCAAAGGAGGTGCGGGGGGGTGGTTGGGAAGGGGGCAGGGGGGGTGGGGAGCCCTGGAGGTGCAGGAACAAAAGGCAGCTAATTGGGTAAAAGGGAAAAAAGAAGGGGAAGGGAAGAGTGGGCCCGGGAGGGAAGGGCTGATCTAGTACAAACCCCCAAAAAAATTTGGGAAGATTGGCGGTTTAGGGGTTGGGGTGGGGCGGTTCAAAATAGCATTGCTGCAGCAAAAACCCCTCCCTGTCTTTTCCAGTAAAGATTGGGAAAAAGGGTGCAAGGGGAGGCTAGACGGGGCTTATAGTGGGGAAATCGATTTTTTAGGGGGAAAAAAAGGGCCCAAAATTTCCACAAAAACCCGGGGTGGGTTCGAACAGTTTTGTTGTTTACCCGGGGCCCGGGTTTAAAATATGGGACGGGGCTGACAATGCTGGGTGGGGCTGGTGAGAATCCAATTTTCCCTGGGGCCACATTGGCCCCCAAAGACAAAGGTTTTTGGGGAGGGGGGAGGGGTTCTTAAAAAAAAATTTTTGGGGGCTTAGGCAAAAAACTCAAGGCAAGGACCCCCAGAGTAATATTTTTTTGAAAATTACTGTTCCCCGGGCCACACCCCCCGGGAGGGAGGGGAAAAATTAGAGAAGGAATAATGACTCAAAAATTGGTGTTGCAAAGAGGGTTTTTTGGGGTTTTTGGAAAATGGGCTTTACTTCTGCTTGGCTACAGAAATCTTTGCTTGGGGTGGGCTGCACCTAAATGGGGGGGGGTGCAGCGTATTGGGGAACAAAAATTTGGGCCGGGAAATTGGAGGAATATTTAAAAATAGGGGACCCGGGGGGGAGGGTAACTTTTCAAAATATAGCATGCAAGATAGTGAAGATAGAGAGCTGGGAAAAAAGGGAAAAAATTTAGGGGGGGGATTTTGGGGGAAAGGGGGGGTTTTTGGGTTTGCAATAGATAAAAAGATCAGGGGGAAAGGAATTTAAAAAAAAAAAAATCCAAAAAATTTCAGCCGACCCGCCAGGGGGTCTGACCAACAAAAATAAAAAGAACTAGCATTTTTAATTGCAAAGAAAAATATACATAGTGGGGGGTTTAAATTTAGACAAGGCTGGGCGAGAGTACAAATGGGGGTTAACTTCAGGGTTACAGTTTTATTTTTGAAGGGGGTCGTTAAGGGCCCGGGAAAAGGGGGGGGGGGTCTGTCCAAAGGGTTTTTAAAAAAAATTTCCCGTCTAAGCCAACCAATTTCGGGAAAATATAGGTAAAAGATAGTGAACAGGGGGAATCAAATTTTGGGTAAAATACCTGGGGGAAGTAACATAAATAAAATTCTAATTGGGAATTCCCGCTTTTAAAGGCCCTCCAAATAATAAAAGAAACCCCTTTTGAAGTATGTTCCTCAGGCAAATTTGTTAAGCCTTTTAAAACAATGGGTTTTTTAAATTTTGGGGACTTTAAAATACCCAGACATAAAAAAAGGGAAACTGAAAACCCGGTTTCTCTCACCCAAAGGGGAAAAAGGTTTTTTTCCCATAACTAAAATTAAATTTCCTTTCCCAAAAGGGCAGGGGAAACCCAAATAGAGGAAAAGGGCCCTTTTAAACTTTTAAAATTGACTAATAGACCCCACAGAGTAACAAAGGTTTTAGGTTGAGGGGGGCCCCCCTGGGAATTTTGGCCTTTAATTTTTAAAAAATTTCCATTTTATCCCCTTTAATAGAGCTCTTTGTCAAAGGGGCCCACAAAAAAAAAAATGAATTTTAGGAATTTCCCAAATTTTTTTCTGCTTAGAGAGACACAAAAAATGTATTGACTGGGACAAGGTTTTTTAAAAATAACAGAACAAAAAAATAAAAGGGGGGATCTTTAAAAACCTCTTTGGCCTTCCCTGTGAAGGGGAAAACCCTATGGTAAAAAAATTAAATTATAACTGAAAAAACCCAAAGTTTTATCAACAGGGAAGTAAAAGGGGGCAATAAAAAACAAAAAAAAAGCGTTTCAAACTACTTTAAAAAAAGGGGGGTAGTGAAGAGGGGGGCTAAAAGCTAAAGGGAAAAAAATAAAGTGGAAAAAAAAAGATAAAAAGGGAAAACCCAAAACTGGAGACGGGAAAAAATTTTGCTATAGAAAAGTAAAAACTAACCCCAAAATTTTTTTTTAACTATATAAATAGTAAAAAAAAATTAAAAAAGAAAAGGGGGCTCTTTTAAAAATATGAAGGGGAGAAAACAGTTGAGGGCGATGAGGGAAAAAAGCAAACCTATTAAACCCTTTTTTTCTCCCTTTTAAATTTTGAGGGGGTGAGCTTCCTGTTTTAAAAAAAGAGAGATTTTTGGGGGAAAATCCAACTTTAAAAATTTCTTGTCCCAACCCAGGAAGAAGTGAGCTCCCCCCTTAGGAAGTTAAAATAAACAAATCCCCAGGTTTCCCGATTGGGATTCACCCAATTTTCCTAAGGGAGTTAAAAAGATGTTAGATAGGGCCCCCATTCTTAAAAATTTATGGATTTCTAATAACCCGGGGGATGTTTCCCCAAAGGGTTGGGCATACAAAGGGGTGGGCCAAAATTCAAAAAAAAGGGTCAAAAAGTGATTTCCCGGAAAAACTATAGGCCAGTAAGCTTAACCCTGTTGTAAAGGTTTAAAAAAAAATTTAAGGTTTTCTCAGAGATGCTTTTCCCCCGGGTATCTCATGAAAAAAAAAATTTTATAAAAAGCTGTTTTCCCGCATGGTTTTTTGAAGGAACGGGCCCGTCAGACTAATCTCATTTAGCTTTTATGAGGAATTTATTTCTTTGAGGTTGGGGTGAGGGAACTGGTGTTATTATCTAGATTTTTCTAAAAAAATTTTTTACGGTGCCACAAAAAGGGGTTTGGGAAATAAAATGAGAATCTTTGGACTGGGAGAAAATTTTGTGCAGTTGGAAGCAACGGGTCACTAAAAAGAAAAAAAAGGGGAGTAATTTAAAGGTACATACTCAGACTGGATTGGGGGTTACCCAGTGGGGTCCACAAGGGTCGTATTGGGCCCCCATCCTCTTTAACATTTTCTTAATGATCTTACACAGGGTTACACCGTAGAAAATCGATCTTTTAGAAGATACTAAGCTTGTAAAAGTAATCAACACAATTTGAGGCAAAAGGGTTTTTTCAAAGGGGTCTGGGTAAGTTGGGGCCCGGGCAGGGGGAAATTTGGGTGATGAGGGTTTTAACCCCTGAAAAATGCAGGGTTTTTCACAAGGGGAAGAGGGGAAAACCATTACATGATTTCATGTTAAAAAGGGGAAAAAAAAGGGGCTGGGTAAAAGTGACATGGAGAAAAGGGCTTTTGGGAAAAACCTGGTGGACAGTAAAAATTAATTGTAGAGCCAGTGTCAGGCAGCAGCCCGCCAAGGCTAATAGGCTCCCTGGGGTTTTAATTAAAAGGGGCCCTAAAATCATATTAAAAAGTTTGGGCACTAACCCCCCCTTTTCCCCCAAATAATTTTTTTTCAAAATATTTGGGTTTTGCCCAGCCAAATTTCCCCCTTTGATATATCTAAAAATTAACCCGTAATTTTTTCCGGATTGAAAAAGGGGGTTAAAATTTTTAAAAACACCCAAAAAGGAAAAAAAAGTTAAAAAGTAAAATCAAATTTAAATTGGGGTTTCAAACACCCAAAAATTTTTGAAATAAAAATGACTTAAAAATTTAAAAGGGGTTTCCCCCAAAATTTTCATATGACTGTGAGGCACATGATTAGAAAATTTAAATTTTTCCATTTAAAAATCACTGGTTAGACCACACCCGGAATATTTGGTACAGTTTTTTGGGGGACCATTTCACAGGAAAGACATTTAAAAGCGAACAGGTAAAAGGGCGGGCAAAAAAAATTAATAAAAGGGGCTGGGTGGGCTACTTCAAAGAAAGTTGGCAAGATTGGGGTTTTTTTAGTTTAGAGGGAAAAAACACTTTTGGGGGGGGGGATAAAAAAATATTTTTAAAACAACAAAGGGTCAATATAGAGATCTTCCCCGATTTTTTTTAAACACAGGAACTTGGGTTTTTTTGAAAAAGGGGGGCGTCTCCCCTACGTCTTGAGGAACGAAAGGCTACAAAAAAAAAAACAGAAAGGGATTCTTTACTTTTAAGAGCCGTGAGACCCCGTGGAACTCTCTTCCAAAGGGGTTGTCCCGGTGAATTCAATAACCCCAGTTCAAAAAGGGGTTTTTTTGCATTTTGGGATAAAAAAAATAACCCTTTTTAGTGGGCCCAGGTTTTCAGGAGGGGGTCCCTTGATCCCAAGGGGTTTTTTCCCATTGCCAGATTGGAGTCCCGGGGAAAGGGAAATTTTTCCCCAAAATGAGGAAATTGGCTTTTACCTCATTGGGGTTTTTTTTTTCCTTCCTTGGATCAACACCTTAGCACAAAGGGAAATGGATTGGGCGGTTTTCGTCTTTTTTTTGGCTTAAAAAAACTAGGGAAAATATAAACTATAAGCTTTCCCAAAAAAGGACCCTTTTAAAAAAAGTAAAGCGTGAGCAGGTAAAAGGTTTTGTCACCCGAATATGTTTATGTGATTGTCACCCTGTTCATTTGTTCTGGGTGGAAAAATTGCTTGAGGGTTTTAGGCTGCCCCAATTTACATCAATTTGTAAAAAGTCCCCGGTTTTTTCCCCAAAAAAGGAATTTGACCAAAGAAAAAGAAAGGTTTTTGGGGGGTTTTGTGACCCTTTCTCCATTTTCAAAACCCCCTTTACGAAAATTCGCTTTGTTTTGAATTAAAAAAGCATATTTTCCTTTGAGGAATCGTTTTTTCATTTTCAAATTTTGGGGAATCCCCAGGAATCGACAAGAAAAAAATGAAAATGGTTGTAATGTGATTTCAATGCTGTTTTTTTCCCCCCTCTCTTTTATTGGTTTTTCCCCAGAGGGGTTTTTGTGCCGAAACTGGGTTTAAAATCTTTTTTTTGGGGCGCTGAAAAAATTTTAAAAAACCCGCCGGGGGGAAAAACCCGCATCATGGGGCACTGTGAAAAACCCGGGGGTCATGGGATTTTAAACCGATTTGGCGTTCAAAAGGCTTATTGCCCCTAGCAAAAAAATCATACTCACAAACAACCCAAAAAGAGCTCCCCACAACCCAACAGGGGCCCCAAAAAACCCCAAAACAGGCCCCATAGGGAACCCAAACAAGCCCAAAAGCAAACCAATTTTTAAGCCCACAGCTACCAATCAGAGCTCAAAACCAATCCACCAAGAAAACCCAAACAGAACTTAAAGAACCAACCCGAGCCCCTAGAAAACCAACCCCGGGGGGCCCCGCGAAACCAAACCCGGGCCCCTAGGACCAATCAGAGCCCCCTAGCGACCAAAAAAAACCCCCAAAAAAACAATCAGACCCCAAAAGCGACCAAAATCAGAGCCCATAGCGACCATTTCAAGTAAATAACAACCACTCAGAGCCCATAGCCCCCAATCAGAACCCATAGTAACCATCGGGAGCCCCAAAGCACCCAAAACGACCCCCAAAGCACCCCAATCAACCCAAAAATATTTAACCAATCAGAGCTCATAGGCCAACCAATAGAGCCTTAGCAACCAATCAGACCAATAGAACCCAAAATCAAAAGTAAAGGGAAACCAATCGAGCTCATGCAACCCAAATCAGAGCCCATGGGAAAACCGAGCTCATAGAAACCACCCGACCCCCATAAAAAACCAGCAGGCCCATAGCAAACCGATCAGAACCCCAATAGCTACCAATCAGGGGCCATAGCTCCCTTTCAGAGCTCATAAAACCCAAATCGAGCTAATACCCAACCAATCAAACCTATTTTAAACCTTTTCACCACCAATCAGAACCAAAGAAACCCAAAACCCCCCCGAGGGCCCATAACCCCAAGTAGCCCTCATGGCACCCAATTAGAGATTAATGACAGCTGACATATGAGTACATTTATAAAAGCGTAAAAAGGGGTTTGAAAAAATGTAATTACAAACTTACAAAAACTTTAAAAAAATTTTTGTTTAAAAACCCCTTAAAGGGTTTGGGGCCCTTGATCAACCATCTCTGCGTTTTAGAAATTTCAAGGTTACAACCCCGGCCATTTTTAAAAGGAAAACTTTGGAAAGAAGGGTTCCATAGGTTTCCTGTTAGGCTCCTTTTACTTCCCTTTTCAGGCCCGGAAGTAAAAAAAACAGCCATCTTTGTATACCCTTTGCAAAATTTTTTCTGTATTTAATGGGGAAAAAGGGGTGAAACAAGCGATCGAGCCCTTTAGTTGTCAATTTGCCTACGCGGACTACAAATAAAACTGACAAAATTAAAATTAAAAAATAAAATAATAAAACATATTAAAAGTTCAGAACCCTCCCTTTTGTAATTACACACATGAAAAAAATATATATATAATTGTTATTGCTGCATCCATAAAAGTCTGACCCATTAAAATATAACATCATTTATCCCTTATGGTGAACACTGCAAAAGAGAAAAAATTCCAAACACCAAAATAGTTTTTGTTATTTTTGGCTATTTCACGTCCAATAAAAATGTAAATAAAAAGTGATCAAAAAGTCGCATCTATCCCAAAATTGTAGCAATAAAAACTATTAGAAAATACAACCCTTACCCAGGTCCATAAGTGGAAAAACAAAAGAGTAATTGGTTGTATAAAATGGTGCTGTGGCGCAAAATTTAAAAAATGGGGAATGTATTCATTTTTTTGTTTAGAGGGGCTTTCACACAGTTAATGTTTTGTATTTTTTCCACAAAATGGACCATAAAATGCACCATGTAAAAGCATCCTAAGCCATAACAAAAACCCTACCTATTTGGTATCACCTGACTTGTACTGACCGGCAGAATACAGAAAACACATGAATTAGGGTATGTTCACACGACGTTTTGGATCCGTTTTTTTTTTATCTGTTTTTCACCAGAAGAGAAACTGCATCCAAACTGCATACAAGAAACGTATCCAAAAATGCAACAGCTGCAGATGCTTTTTTGGATGCGTTTTTCGGATCTGTTTTTCAATATATATATACAGTATACACTAAATAAAATGTAGGAAAAGAACTTGAAACTATTCACAAATGATACCATCCACAGAAGTTGTAGTCTGAAAAAACTTAGGAATTCTTTGTGTAAATACACTTAATTTGGCCCTAGAGGTATCATGTGATCTAGAAGAACTGTTTGAACTTTAGTAACCTATGACTCACTAAATTTTCCAACCTTAGAGTGGAAGTGGTTATGTGTAGTAGTGTAAGAGGAAGCCCAATAGGGAGGGCGCTACCTAGCATTGTACTCATGTGTTTCAGAGAAAGTCAATAGTAGGCAGCTACCCTGCATTTTACATGTGTTTAGAGGAATCCCAATAGCGGGCGCTAACTAGCATTGAACATGTGTTTTCAGAGGAGGCCCAATAGAGGGCTCTACCAGCATATATTCATGTGTTTAAAGTAATTGATCTGAATGTGTAAATATCACTTTTTTATATATTGAATGAAATAAAAGCAGTTTTTTTTTAGTATAGAATGGGTGTTTATAGAAATTATTAGAAGTTTTTTATTAATAAAATTATTTATGTTTTAGGATAAATAGTTTATTATTGAATGTTGAGTGATTTTAGTATTATACATGAACCACCAACATTCTATAATAAATGTATTTTAAGAAATTAATACCATTTATTATTTACAAAACTTCACTTTTAATTCTATTAACACCCGATTATTATATTAATTATTATGTATTATTATAATATTATAGCGCCCTCTATTAGGCTTCCTCTGAAACACATGTAAATATGCTGTTACAGCGCCCTTACTATTAGGCTTCATCCTGTAACACATGTGAATGCTGGTTTAGAGCCCATCTATTTGGCTTAATCTGAAAAACACATTGTAAAATTGCTGTTAGCTCCCTCTTTTGAGTCATTAGGTCTACTAAAGTTCAAAAGTTCCTTCTAGCTCAAATGATGAACCTCTTGGGGGCCGATTTAGTGTATTTAACACTTTAAATTTTATTCAAATGTGTTTTCGGTTGCGCTTTTCATATCAAAATAGCGCATCCAAAAACGTACCTAAATTATATGTTGCTCTTTTGCAATACGTTTTCAAGGCCTCCTAAGGCACTTCATTGCTTCCCTATGGGGATTTTCTCTTGGCGTAAAAGAAAGTAGAATTGTACTTGTTACTTTTTCTACTAACGGATCCAATAAGCGCATCGAAAAGAGAAAGTTTACAACACCAGATGCGATCACTGTCTGTATTCGGTGTTGAGCGGTTTACATTGAAAAACAATGTAAAATCACACATGGCACATTGTTATATACGTTTTTTGGATTCGTTTTGGGTCCGAAAAAAGGATCAAATAAAGGGATCTGAAAAACGTTGTGTGAAACAGAACTCCTGCTATACCGCGAGGGTGAGCGCTATCAAAACAAACCCCTGCAAACATGGCGCAAGTAGGTTTTTTTCACATTTCATCCCAATTAGATTTTTTTTTTTTCAAGTTTCCCAGTATATTCTATGGTACGGTCAATTATACCATTAAAGAATACATCTTGTCCTGCAGTGAACAAGCCCTCAAATTACTTTGTAAATGGAAAAATTCTTTAAAAAATTATGGCTTTTGGAAGGCAGGGAGAAAAATAAATGAAAAGCCAAAAAATTATGACCAGCCGTCATAGGCGGTTAAGCTAGCCATAAAACACAGCCATAGCAGAACGTCCTTCGCTTTTGCCTTTCTTCGATGCTTTACCAAAACAATTCAAACTTATTTCTAAAGTGTCCATATGTGAAAAAAAAAGCAAAACACAGCGATTTCAATAATAAGTAACTTGGACGGAGTCTACGAATGAGGATAAAGCTGCTGCCACGTTCTTCTCACCCAGCACTGAGATAGAATTCACATAAATGAATAATTAAACTTTAATGATGTTGTAATTAATTGCTTAATTATAGTGGGAGCGTTTCCCTTTCAGACAAGTCTTGTCTCCATGTCTAATGCTGGATCCGAAAAGAAAACATTACTTTTTTTCAAAGTATTTTAAGCAATTTTTGTACAAGTCAACAGAGTAATTATGCAATTTCTTAAAGGGGTTTTGCCAAGAAGTGATTTTCACTCCTAAAGGATGATCAATCCCCTATGAGGCTTGGAAAAATGGGGCGTTGTGTTTCTGTGTTTAAAAAAAACAATGCACACCTCCCCTGTGATGTCATCGCTCCACCTTCCATGCACGCTCCTGTACTCTGGTATGGTAGTTGAGTAGTTGCTAATCCACGGGTGAGAACTGTATTGTGCCACAAGCTATATGTGTTTTAATTTACTCCCTTTTATTTGCTAGGAGAGACGATAAGCTCATCGCAGGACCAGCCTTCTTTCATTCCTTCACCAAAGCCTGCAGGGGGAAGAGGGAGGGGGCGCTGATGCAATTGAGCCAGGGGCGCATTGTTTACATTACAAACCAGGTAGATTCTCTATACCAAAAGACCACAGGAAATTTTCTTCCCCTGTCCTTCAAAGCTCGTCATGTACACCTGCCATCAGATAAGAAGTGCAAACAAAGCAAGGCGCGGTCAGATTCAGATCTGTTCACTCCCTGGTCATGTCTAAATGTAAACTGTAAGGAAAAACAAGGGTATGTAAAGAAGGCCTGTAGTTCACTCAGAGGCTTCAATTTTTTTATCACATTTATTTAGAAAAAGGGATTATTACAACATTTTGGATGGACTACCACGTCAACATTAGATCGTGGCAAAACCCCTTTAAGGACCACAAACACAACTTCCTCTGGTGATCACAGATTACTGGGATTGCATAAAGAATTGTAAAATAAGTGCAGTATATACAAGAGAAGAAGCTAAAATTCGGAAGCCTACAAGGGTTCCAGCAATGACATGAAGAAGTCCCATCAAAATCCTGACCATAGGAATGAGCAAATTATTAGAATTTGCACTCACTGATTTTTTTTTTTTCCAATGAGCAGTGCAGATGCGTAAGAACTAGATGCAGCACTTGGGGCCCACCTGGGAAGTCAATTCCTGGGGTCTCACCAGTGAAGTAAATTTTTGGGGTCAACCAGAGAAATCCGTTCTTGTGCCACTACCGATGAAGTCAGTTCTTGGGGCCTCACAAGGGAAGTCAATTCTTGGGTCCTATCAAGGAAGTTAATTTGTGGGGCCTACCAGTGAAGTCAATTCTTGGGGCCCCACAAGGATAGTCAATTTTTGCAGCCCTACCAGATATGTCAATTTGTGGGGCCCACCGGAGAAGTTAATTCTTGTGGCCCAACAGGAAATTAAGTTCTTAGGACTCCACCAGGGAAGTCAATTCTTGGGGCCTAGTAGTGAAGTCAATTATTTGGCCCACAAGTGAAGAATATTCTTGGGGCCCCACCTGTGAAGTCAAATCTTTAAGCCCACGAGTGAAGTCAATTCTTCAGGTCCACCAATGTAGTCAATTCATAGGCCCACATGTAAAGTCAATTCTTGGGCCCTATTAGTAGAGTAAATTCTTGGGGCTCACCTAGGAAGTCAATTCTCAGGGCCCGCCAGGGAAGGCAATTCTTGCAGCCCACCAGTGGAGTTGGTTATTGGGGCCCACCAGTGGAGGTAATTCTTGGGGCAGACTAGTGGAGCTTATTCCTGGGGCCACCAGTGGAGGTAATTCTTGGGGCCGACTAGTGGAAATTATTCCTGGCGCCGACTGTGGATATTATCTGGAGCCACCAAAGTGGAGTGGATTCTTGGGGCCACAGTGGAGCGATACTTGGGGTTCGTCTATTGAGAGATGATTCTTGGGGCCCACCAGTGGAGTGATTACTTGGGGCCAAACATTGGAGTTGATTCTGGGGCCCACCTGTTGGAGTTGATTCTGGGGCCCACCAGTGGACGTTGATTCTTGGGGCCACCAGCTAGTGTTGATTCTTGTGGTCGTCTAGTGGAATTGATTCTTGGGCCCCACCAGTAGAGTTGATTCTCGGGGACCAAAAAATAAGAATATTTTTTCTTCAAAGAGAAGTGGTTTTGGTCCAGTCATTGTTACATCGTGCACATCATGACTTCTTCTCATCTCAGAGCTGCTACGTATTTGCTGGTAACAGAGTGAGAGCTTTTGCTCCAAAGGGATCATTCAAGACTCCATGAGAGAACTCGTCAGCCGGGTATCCCAAAGACTCGAAGCAAAAATCACTTGATCTTTTTTCTAATTCCATCCATGTTTAATGCTGAGCAGACAGAACATACTTTGAGGAAATTATGCATTTTGCTGCTCATCTGGGTGCATTTTCCTAAACTGTGCAGTCTAGCATTTTACAAATTCTGTATCAACTAATCACAAAGCAGTGAAAATGTAATTTCATTATCTGAGCCACATGTGTCAAGCTCTAGGCATGCATCCGGATCTGGCCCACCACATCTTTTATGTGCCCCACAAGAGCTTAGAATCAAGCTCGGACTGGTCCACAAGGGAACAAGGGAATGGGCCCCTGATCATGGCAGTCTTGGAGTTCCTTTTGAACTGCATATACATTCTTGGGAGACTCAGAAAGGCAGAGAAAAAGAGGCAAAAAGCAAGAGGCAGTAAATAAGAAGCATGTGCAGAAGCTGTAGCGTGAGCACCCAGAATTAATTCCACTGGTGAACCCCCAAGAATTGACTTCACAGGTGGGCTCCAAGAATCAACTCCAGTGGTGGCCCTAAAGTATCAACACCACTGGTGGGCCTCAAGAATTAAACTAAATTCGTTGGGACCCCGGATCAAATCCCCCCACTGGTGGGCTCAAGAAGTCGCTTCACTGGTGGGGGCCCATGAATCAACTCCATGGTGGATCCCAATGAATCACACTCACTGGTGGATCCCATGAAAGTCAATACTCCAATGGTGGGATCCGAAAAATCAACACCACTCTGGTGGGCCACACTGTGAATCAACTCCACTGGTGGTCTGTGAATATGCTTCACTGGTGGTCCCGAGATAATCAATTCAACTGGTGGGACACGGAATCATCTCCACTGGTATGGCCCAATTATTAACTCAAGTGTGGCCACAAGAATCAACCGCCACTGGTGGCCACAAGAATCAACTCCATGAGTGGGCCAAGAAACCTATCTACTGGTGGGCTCCAAGATTAACTCCAATGGTGGGCAAAGAATTCATCTCCGCTGAGTGGGTCCCTCAAATTCAACTCCAAATGGTGGGAACCCGGATCACCTCCGCCTGGTGGATCTCCCCAATAATAAATCCCCACTGGTGGGCCCCAGGAATGACCTCCGCTGGTGGGTCCGAAGAGTAAACTCCAGAATGAAATACCACTGGTGGGCCTTAGGCACCCCAGTCTGACACTGCTTAGACACAGTGAGTAGGAAAGGCTCGGATGCAGTTGGACCAATTCTCTACCAACTTCCCCAAAGGATGAAGTCAGTGCTGGGCAGAGGTCAAAGGAGCTGGCACCATCTTGGATTCTGAGTTCTGGTGCACACCTCTACAACGCTATGTTCAGCGACTCATACACAGTGGCACAGCTTAGACGTCCCTACTCCTGCACCCTCGCCACCATCCAAGGCCCTTCAACCGTCTTTTGGAGGCAAACATACTGCTGATGTTGCCTTTGGAGAAAATGAGTTTGAGCCCCCTGAATTGAAACATCCAAAGCACAAAGTACAGGAGTTATTTATGGGCCACAAATTGACCCACATATATGTTTTTGGACAATTATAGGGTAAAATAGTTTGAGTCCCAGTAAAGTCTTGATGAGGAAAGAAATAGCTGCAGCCACGCAGGAGAGCAGCTGTGTCACCCATGCCTGTTTTACAAAGTGTGCAGAAAGAGATCAAGTGACAGAGCAACCCATGGGGCGCGAGCTCTTAAATGTTTCACTAATTATATGACCTGAAACACAGCCCAGACCCATCTTACAATGCAGCGGATATTGTAGAAGAAATACTGAAGCTAAACAGGTCTTGCTCTAGCCCACGGATCTCAGCTTCTCATGGCTTCTTTCTGGACAGTATTACTGACCTGCCACCCAGTAGCCATCCTTAATTTTATAGGGATTGCAAAATTTGATAAGCCCATTTCATAGACAATTTCAGAGGATTGTAAGATGATACAAAGGGTCCCATGTTTAGGATCCCCATGACCCAAATGGACAAAGAGTATCTCTAACCCTGGAGAGCCAGATGGACTCCAAACAACAAGAAGCAACAGAGGGAAGCTCACCCGCAGTCACATGAAATGGCAATGCGAGGCGTATCAACCAAAAGACTCACCGGTAGATGATTCTGCACACGGCGAGCGAGCAGACGAAGACAAGAGGCACGGTTTAGTGGAGATTCAATGCAGGTACACTCCAGGAATGGTAGAGTAATATACACAGGGCGTAATCTATGAGAAGCAGAGGCACCAATAGCAAACTTTTGGTGGGGCCCCCATCAAACCCCCCCACCCCAGGCCCCCACCCGCACTCACCCCTCCCTCCTCGCCCCACTCCCTGACCGACGGACATGTACCAGGTCATGCTGTTAGATAATGTAGATAATACAACGGGCAAATACCTCACACCACATACATATCACCATCAATACTGCCTACAATTCAAAATCCACTTTTCCAAAACCACATTACCTATTAACCTACTACATATGGAACGGATATACCAACCAGAACACGACCAAAAATTACCAGCACATAGTGATATGAATAAATACCCTCACTATTACTGATCAGTACACAAATGACACAATACTGTCTAATATTAATAAATATTTAATATATAGTGACCATAATAGTGGTATATATATGTACCACAAGGCTCTGCCAGACTGATTATTCTTTCAAACATACAAAGACCTTTATAGTGGTAGACAGCAGTGTACACAGGCTTGCATCGGGACTGTTTATTACCTCCCTACAGTGACCATATAGTGGTAGACTGAACAGTTGTACACAGGCTCTGCAGACTGTATATTACCTACCATACAGTGAACTTATAGTGGTAGACACCAGTGTACACAGCTCTGACAGTACTGTATATTACATCCTAACAGTGGACCATTTGTGGTAGACAGCAAGCGTACAAAGGGCTCTGCGGACTGTATATTACCCCATACAGTGACCATATAGTGTAGACAGCAGTCGTACACAGGCTCTGCAGATGTATTTTACCTCCATTACAGTGACCACTTATAGTGTAGACACCAGTGTACACAGCTCTGCGACTGTATATTAACTCCATACAGTGACCATATAGTGGTAGACACCGTGTAAACAGCACTCTGCAGACGGTATATTTCCTCTTAACAGTGTCCACATATATTGGTAGACAGCAGTGTACCACAGCCTGTTGCAGAATATAAGTGATTACAGTGCAGTTACATCTTGTGACTCACAGGTGACGTTTCTCTGACTGTCGTTGACTTTCTCTTTTGTTATGCATTCGGTCCAGTACCGCTCCATCTTGATGACATCGCACGACCACTTGTCCACTGAAGATTTAGACACAAAGTATTATTAGAATCCTGACATTTTCCAGCACTGCCCCCCCCTGGTATATGGGGGTCCATTTAGGCAGCAGGGCTTAGGATCAGATATTATGGGGCCCCAATTAGGCAAGGTTTAGGTAGCCAATAGGTGCCCAATATAGGCAGGCCGGGTTTAGGTAGCTATAGGGAGTCATACAAGGTAAAACGGGGTTAGGTGGGCTATAGGGGCCCATATAGGTAGGGTTTAGGTAGCTAAGGAGGCCCATATAAGTAGACCGGCAGGCTTGTGGGGGTATACAAGGCAGCGTGTGGGGGTATACGGCAGGCCTATAGGGGTGTAGAGGCAGGCATATGGGGGCTGTACAGGCACGGCATAGGGGGCTGTATAGGGGGCAGGCAGTCAGATAGGGGCTGTATTGGCAGGGCAGGATATAGGGGGCTGTATTAGGCAGGCAAGCAGGCAGGAGGGGGCTGTATAGGCAGGCAAAGAGGCAGATAGGGGGCTGGTATTGCACGGAAGCAGGCAGATAGGGGGCATTTATAGGCAGGCAAGAGGCAGTGGGGCTGTATAGGCAGGGAACAGGCAGGCCTATGGGGGCTGTATAGGCAGCTAGGCAGGCATATAGGGGGCTGTATAGGGCAGGCAGGCATATGGGGGCACTATAGGCAGGTTATGGGGTCTATAGGCTGGCATATGGGGCTTAGGCAGGCAATATGGGGGGCCTATAGGCAGGCATATGCGGGGCTATTGGCAGCATATGGGGGCTATAGGTAGGCATATGGGGGCTTAATAGGCAGGCATATGGGGGGCTATTGGCAGGCATATGGGGGGGCAATAGGTAGGCAGGCTTATTTAGGGGTGGCTGTATAGGCAGGCAGGATATAGGGGGCCTGTATAGGCTGGCAGGCATATGGGGGACTATTGGCAGGCATATGGGGGCTAAGGACTGGCATATGGGGGGGCTATAGGCTGGCATATGGGGGGTATAGGCAGGCCTTATGGGGGGGCTATAGGCAGGCTATGGGGTTTAGGACAGGCATATGGGGGCTATAGGTAGGCTTATGGGGGCTATAGGAGACGATGGCATTTGGGGGGCTTTAGGCAGGATTATGGGGGCGATTGGCAGGATTTTGGGGAGTATAGTTTGGCAATATGGGGGGCTTTAGGCAGGCATATGGGGGCTATAGGCAGCAGTATGGGGGTATAGTAGGAATTTGGGGCGGCTATAGGCAGCATATGTGGGCTATTAGGCATGGACTTATGGGGGGATAGGGCAGGCATTTGGGGGGGTATAGGCAGGACATATGGGGGGCTATAGGCAGGCATATGGGGGCTATGAGCTGGCATATGGGGGTTAGGCAGGCAATATGGGGGGTGAGGCAGCACTTTTTGGGGGGGTTTTTTTTTTATAGGACAGGCCATTTGGGGGTGTATTGGCAGGCATATGGGGGTCTATAGGCAGGAATATGGGGGGCTATAGGCAGGCATATGGGGTGCGGATATAGGCAGGCATGATGGGGGCTATTAGTGGCTGGCTTTTGGGGGGTTTGGGCTGGCAAGAACCATGAGGTGGTTGGGGGGGCTGAGTTGGGGGGGTGGTCCAGGTGGCTCGGTAGGGGTTGATGTTGGGGAGGATGAGTGGTGTGGGGGTGAGAATGATACGGGTGTGGTGAGGAGTTTAATGTCTGGGAGGGGGGGTGGTGAGAGTGAGGTGGGGTAGCGGTTTGGGGGAACCGATCCGTTTTGGGGCATGGGGGCTGGGGGAAGGGCCGGGGCCGAACACGGGGTACGGGAGTTGGGGGTGGGGAGGTTGGACCGTACGGTTTGCGGGCGGTTTATGGTTTTTAATCTTTTTTTTGTTCTTTTATCATATACTTCCTTTTTTAAAGTGTATTGGGGCTTTAGGCAGGCATATGGGGGCCATAGGCAGGCATATGGGGGGCTATAGGCAGGCATTTGGGGGCTATAGGTAGGCATCATGGGGGGTTATAGTATAGGAAGGCATAAGGTGGGGCTATAGGCAGGATATGGGGGGTTTGGAGGCATATGGGGGGTATAGGTTAGGCATTGGGGGGCTATAGGCAGCATATGGGGGGTAATAGGCAGGCATATGGGGGTATAGGGCATGGCAATATGGGGATATAGGCAGGCATATGGGGAGCTATAGGCCAGGCTGGGGTAAAGATAAAATAAAAAATACTTAATCACCTCGCTCCACGCTCCCACCGATGCGCCGCTCGCTCTATTTTTCGCTCTGCTGCTCTCATTGCAAGCTCCTCTACGCTCAGCCGGGTCGGCGCGGGTTGAGGAGTCACACGCGCGCCCACGTGACACAGAGCGGCCGGCAGGGGAAGTAGCAGAGACGGACGAGCGGATCGGCGCTCTGTACTGATTGCTCCAGACAGCGCTGCCTCCTGAAAGCTCGGTGCCGGAGGCCCGGGCGTTAAGAGGGGTATGCAATTGGCCCGCAGTCCCCAGTCCGAGCAGTTACTGTTTAAGTTCACTGCCGGCTGGGCCAGGAGCGCATTACCGGGTAGCGGACGCTATAGCCAGCTGCCCCACGGGGCCCCACTAAGCTGCAGGGGCCCCGTTGCAACTGCTACCCCTGCTACCCCGGTAGTTACGCCACTGGTAATAACGATAGCTGTCACTAATGCTGTCCCTCAAAAGGTCAACCTATGAATTCCCTGAATGTCGAATGTCCCTATCCCTGCTGTTAACCTTTAAAAGGGTTACACCACAAAGTAAAATTGACGTGGGAAGCTTGCAAATGAAATAAGTAATATTTTCACCCTTAATTATTATTAAAAATTCTGCACCGTTTTTGTTTTAGCTGCTCCCTTAGTGATCCATAGTGTATAGCTCGTCTGCAAGGGATACGACCAGTGATAAGAGCTCCTCAGTCCTGGCCGCACATGCTCAGACATCACCTCTCAGGAAGCTACTGTCAGTCTCTTCCCTGCTTAGTAATCACACACACTTACTGCTGAGCGAGTGTTCAAACCCAGGTGCTGTCATTCTACTCCCATCCTCTGTACTCCTTAGTAATCACACAAACTCACTGCTGAGCGAGTGCTGATCCCGAGTGCTGTCATTCATTATCATGTGTCCTCTGTAATCTTTGTAAATCCACACAACACTCACACTGCTGAGAGTTGTTCAAACCCACCAGGTGCTTTCATTCTACTCCCATGCTCTGTTCTCTTAAATAATCACAACTACACTCACTGCTGAGAAGAGTGTTCAATCCCAGGGCTGTCATTATACTCCATCCTCTGTACTCCTTAGTAATCACCACACACTCACTGCCTGAACAAGTGTCCAACCCCAGCGTGTCAATTCACACTCCTGTCTCTGTACTCCTATTAATCCTCACACAGTCACTGATGAGCGAGTGTCAACCCACAGTTGCTGTCATTCTACTCCCGTCCTATGTATCCTTAGGAATCACATACAAAACTCACGCTGAGCGAGTGTTAAACCCCATGTGATGTCATTCTACTCTGTACTCTGTACTCCTTAGAATCACACTCACTCACTGATGAGCGAGTGTTCAATCCCAGGTACTGTCATTACTTTCTTCCATCCTCTGTAATCCACTTTGTAATCACAACAACTCACTGCTGAAAAAGTGTCCAACCCACAGGCGCTGTCATTCTACCTCCACATCACTCTGTACTCCTTAATAATCACACACCAGTCACTGCTGAGCGAGTGTCCAACCCCAGGATGCTGTCTTTTTACTCCGTTCCTCTGTACTCCTTAGGAATCTCACACACTCACTGATGAGCGAGTGTTCAACCCCATGGTGCTGGCATTCTACTCCTGTCCTATGTACTCCTTAGTAATCACACACACTCACGATGAGCGAGTGTTCAATCCCCAGATTGCTGTCATTCTACTCCTCGTCCCTCTGATACTCCTTAATAATCACAAACACCTCAACTGCTGAACAACTGTTCAACCCCCAGGTGCTGTCATTCTACTCTTTAATCTGCCTACTCATTATTAATCATCACACACTCACTGCTGAGCGTGTGATCAACACCAGGTGCTGTTCATTTCTTCCTTCCCGTCACTCTGTACTACTTAGTAATCACAACACACTCACTGCTGAGCGTGGTATCAACCCCAGATGCTGTCATTCTACTCCGTCTCTGTACTTCCTTAATAATCTCACACACAGTCATGATGAGCGAGTGTCCAACCCCAGATGCCTGTCATTCTACTCCCGTCACTCTGTACTATTAGTAATCACACACTACTCACTGCTAGCGAGTGCTTAACCCAGATGCTGTCATTCTATCTCCCGTCCTCTGTACTCCTTAATAAATCACCACACAGTCCACTGCGAGCGAGTGTACAACCCCGACAGATGCTGTCATTATACTCAGTCCTCTGTATCCTTAGTAATCCACTCAATCACTTGAGCGAGAGTTTCAACCCCAGGTGCTGGGGGGTCCAAAATTCTACTCCTGTCCTTTGTACTCCTTAGTAATCACACACACTCAATGCAGGAACCAGTATCTTAACCACAGGTGCTAGTCATTACTCCATCCTCTGTACTCTTAAGCAATTCACACACACTCTCACTGTTGCCCCCCCCCTTTTAGCGAGTGCTGAACCCCCTGCTGTCATTCTACTCCCCGTCCTCTTGTACATCTTTAGTCAACAGTGCAAATAAATAAAAAGAAATTAGCAATAATAAATAAGTATGTGCATTGAGAAAAAGAATAGTCCACAGTTTGGCTCCTGCAGGGATTTTAAACCTTGGATCCATATGCTAAAGACAAAAGTACTAATCCTCAGCTTACTTTGTAGCTATCACAGTCTTTAATAAACAGAACTTTGTTTGATAGAGTGAAGCAAACTGGTGGGGAAAGAATGTGATGTAAAGCCTGCTGGGTCATATGATATTGCAGTTTAAACAAATCATACACGCCCCCGTTGTTGAACTGAAGCTGGAGCAGAACAAACAAGGAATGAAATGCGTTCATGATTAAACCCCTTTAAGTCTTTCCCTCAAATATGTCACTAAGCTGCAAATGACCCTAATACGGAAAGCAGCTACAGTACTTGGCGAGTCCCGGACAAAACCCAACAGAAACAAGACAAACACCAATGTTATATTTCTCAAAAGAATGTCCAAATCTGAGACAGGAAACAAGTTACTTCCGCCCGACCCAACTGAATAGACAATAGACTACAGGACAGAACAACCCAACACAATAGAACTAGACGGGATCCAAACTTCTATACTCTGCGATTACAATTTTAGGATAAAAACAACTTAATGTATTTGGCATTGGTGGTTCTTTCCCATTCTCGTTCTTGTTCACCGATATTACCACTGTTTATCAGTGCCTTAAAGATGCCCATATTAGCAGCACAAAGAGTACCATGTGGCAGCCTTAAAGGGGTAGATATCCACCATAGACTTTGATTATGTGTCGATAGGACTTGCCATCAAAGTGATATAGGTGAAGTTCTCACCTCTGGGCCCCGCACCTATCTCCAGAATGGGTCCCCTAAAAAGTATTGTTCTTAATGGAGAAGCAGCTGCACTTCCCGGTCATTCTCCATTCATTTCAATGGGAGTTCGAAGTATAAGGGAGCGGTCGCATTTGGCTGTACTCCATAGAAATACATGGAGTACCATCACTTATTCATTTAGAACAGGAAATTTCGGGTCCAAAACGGAAAAAGCACCTCCCAAGGTGGGGGCTTGACGACGGTTTCCATCAATGACCTTTTTATGTTTAATATAAGTTTGAATGGCGTGAATAAACCCGCCTGAAAAACGCCTCCACCTCCCCTTCCTGACCGGGCAAATATTCCTTTTCCTCAGTGCACGCGGGTTTGAACAATATAAAGGGTTTTTCGTGCTTGGTTTTTCTACTAATTTTTTCATCTTTTTCCTGCGATATGTTAGGTCTTATTTTTATATATTTTTTACTGTACTATTTATAGTAGTTTTTAAAGTTATTTTATCTTTTTTCACAGCTGAAATGGCGCTAAAATAAGAAATGGAGCTAAAATAAGTGCTGCAATAGTTTCACTTTTTATCATGGATTTATATATAAGTGCAAAAAATGTTGGAGTTTTCGGGGCAGGGGCTAAAATTTGCAGTTTGTGCTGTTAGTGTTTATTTAAATACAATTTTGGTGTATTTTTTTTGGTGTGCTTTTTTATTATTATTTTATTTTCAATATTTTGCCCTGGATAAAGTTAAAAAAAAAGATTTTTTTTATTCCTTTTTTATGTTCCCTGTAAATGATATATTAACCCCAGTTTCCAAGGAAATACAGGGAAAATACATCCCTTGAACGCACTGCAGAGCTAGACCCAGCAGCTCTTGCAGTTACCAAGCTCCGGCAGTCATGTGACTGTCAGCACCAGCAGCGGGAAGCTACAGGGTTTCCTGCCAGTCTGTGTATACTTGTTGAATGCTGTGTATACATCGATTGGGAAGGTAGGGACAGTAATAATACATCCCTGCCTCATCAGTGGACAACCAGCTCTCCACTCTTACAGCTGCACAATTAGTGTACAACACAGACCTTGTAGAACATCTGTGCAGAGTGAGATGTTGAGCACCCTGCCATTATAGTCGATGGGCGGTCGACATCTAGTTAATAATAGTAAGTAATGAACATATTAGTTTTACAGTACATACTGGTTGCTAGATGTTTCCCTTCCACAAATTGTCACCCTTCCAGCTGGTGGCTGCTTCTATGGGACAAAGCTAAAGAACTGATCCCTGAGGATCCCCAACAGCAAGCGAAAGAGGAGAGGAACTGTAACTGATCCCTGAGGAACCCCAACAGCAAGAGGAAAGGAACTATAATTGATCCCTGAAGGAACCCAACAGAAAAGGGAGGAGAGGAACTGTAACTGATCCCTGAGGAACCCCAACAGCAAGAGGAGAGGAACTATAATTGATCCCTGAAGATCCCCAACAGCAAGAGGAGAGGAGAGGAACTGTAACTGATTCATGAGGAACCCCAACAGCAAGAGGAGAGGAACTATAATTGATCCCTGAAGATCCCTAACAGCAAGAGGAGAGGAACTATAATTGATCCCTGAGGAACCCCAACAGCAAGAGGAGAGGAGAGGAACTGTAACTGATCCCTGAGGAACCCCAACAGCAAGAGGAGAGGAACTATAAGTGATCCCTGAGGAACCCCAACAGCAAGTGGAGAGGAACTATAATTGATCCCTGAAGATCCCCAACAGCAAGAGGAGAGGCGAGGAAGTGTAAATGGAACACTGAAGGAGCAACAGAGAGGAGAGGAACCTAAAGAGAGCTGTATGAAGCCAACAGCATGGAGGAGAGGAAAACATGTGACCCTTTCAGGAATCCAGAACAGCAAGAGAAAAGGAGTTGGGTAAACTGCAAATGAGACACGGGAAGGAAGTCAGAGAGGTGGGAAGAAAACCAAGAGAGAGCGGTGTAATGGAGGCCAATGGTGCGGAGCATGCTGAGGAGAAGTTGGGGGTCAACAGTGTCAGACGCTTCAGAGAGATCCAGAAGAAGCAACAACGAGTAGTTGCCCTCTAATTTAGCAGTGAGCAAGTAATTTCAAACTTTAGCTAGAGACGTTCTTGTAGAGTGAAAGGTGCAGAAACCTGATTGATTGAGAAGAGAGTTAGTAGAGAGATAGCATCCTAAACCAGCCCCGAATCTTCCCTGTTCCGAATAGAGAAGTGGTCAGGACTCTCCCATAGGCTGGAATGGGAGATCTGAGTTTAGTCAAATGGTGCTGCTTGGCTGTAATCAGGACTCGGCTTCATGTCTATGGGAGAGTCTTGACCAGTTCTCCGTTCAGAACAGAAAGGTTTCAGGCTAGTTTAGGAGTTACGTGTGTGTCCTAATGATAAGTCATCAATGTCTGAAGCGAGAAAACCTCTTTAACCCTACCTTAAGATGAAGGTGAGGGTTATGGATAGGACTAGAGAATACAGGGCCAGGACGAAGCGCCTAGTGAGCTACTTCATCCCAGGTAGAAAAGGAGTGCAAACAGGTATGGATTGGGCTGAATTTTTCATTGTGGGGCGCTATGTGCCTTATTTGCCAGGTGCACTGGAATACCTTGTCCCAGTCCTGAGAGAACATATTAGTGTTCGGTTTACAAACATGGTCAAACCTGTCTTGACCCGAACAGGACCCCATTCGAACAACACTATTTACCAAGTATTCAGGCTAAACCAAATCTCCTCTGAGGATCCCTGCAGTACCCATTTGTTAACATTTCTATTAAACCCATCAGCCGCGTAGAGTGATCTGAAGGAGCCTCCACCCCACCCGACGTCAAGAAACCAATCAAGTCCTGGTCAGTCAGAAAGCTGTGCTAATTTTAATTAGCTTCTTTCCCAAGCTTTCAGATGTAATTAAATGAGCTTAGTTGTGCTCACTGATGCAAACCACCTTGTTTAATCACTAACATTATTTCCCTGAACTTCTAATGATTTTCAAAATGCTTGTTTATGCAGAATTAGAACAGTAATTAGCTTAGCAGTTAATTTTGTACCTTTACATTTCACACCTCGCTCAAACGTCATTCACTCGCTAGACCCTTTCTGTCAAAACAATGGAGCTCCTGTTCTAAATGAGCTACCGGGAGCCAAATCCAAAGCCAAAATATTTTTTTTTTGTTTTGGAAGGCTAATAAAGTAACTCCCAGTGAAACAGGTGTATTCACCGAGACTCTTCCCGTCTGCAAATATTTTCAATGCCTTTTCTTTATTGGGTGGGTGCTCTTGTATCGTGGCGTGGCAACATCTGCCAACACATTGGGCCACATGTATGAAACGGTTTTGGTCTAAAACTCATCCCCCCCCCCCATAGGTTTCTACGGGGGAAAAAGTGAGTTTTAGACCAAAACCGTTTCATACATGTGGCCCATTATGTTTTGCTCCCCTGATGAACCTTATCAGTAGGGGAAACGCGTCGGGAGATTTTCCCTGCTGGGAACTGATGAATATCTTTGTGTCTTGTTGCCCTAATAGGGAATAATAGGCAGAGCCGTCTTAATAGTATTATGGGCCCCCGGGCATAGCTCTATAGTAGGCCCTGTAAAAATACATGACATCACACTAGGCCATGCCTCTAGCCACCCCAAGCACACCCATATTATCACATCACTTATGTCTGGACACCGGCAGTCTGCAGCCTACAAGACAAATTGGCAGAGCAGGGAGCCTTTGGCTCCCTTCTCCACCATGGTTTTTTTACTGTTTGTACATCCTAAAAACACACAAACAGTAAAATAAGCAAAGCCAATCATGGGATTATGGGTATGTTTCTTGTATTCCTGGGACAAGCATATGCCACCAAGGGCCCCTTTACTTGTAGGGCCCCCGGGCAACTGCCTAGTGTGCCCAATTTTCAGAAATGTATTTTTGTGCAGAACTATACGTTGTATTTGGCATATATTGCTTTTAATTTATAGAGGGAGGAATGGATGCCTCCATTTTGGTCTCTTACACCCCGCCCACCTCCACAGCTTGTTAATTCAGTGCAGTATGTGTGCAAGGTTGGTGCCTTTTTTTTTATTTTTTCTCTCTGGATTATGGAGGTCTGTTGACCCAATGAGAAGTCTGAATTTGACTCTAGTGAGAGGTAAAGATAGAGTATGACCACCCGCCTTGAGATCCCAGTGTAAGCCGGGGGTGGCATAAGCATTTTTTGATCAAAACATGTGAACTAAGAATCTCAAAGTTTTTTTCATGTACAATGGAAAAGATGGCCCTTATAATAGGGGGACCGATAGGGTCCACCATACTATAGTGGGGTCGCTCTTATCAGGGCGATGACCCCATAAGTAGGTATTTTAAGGGACAATATAGAGTTGGTGCAGGGACAGTTTATATGGGATTTTTTTTTTCTTTTGGATATTATTGATCTTTTTCTCTCCAGGGTTGTATCCAGTTACCTGGAGTTGTTTGCAGCATCGGTATCGTGAGTAAATCTATTGCTTCTTGAACACATATGCAAATTATTGTTGTGCCCTTAGACTGCGCCACCCTTTATGGATCTGTTTATTGTGTATTTATGTGTGAAATATTATCGACAATAGGGGGGTTTTGTATTTAATAAAATTGTTGTTTTATTGGTTTTTTTTTGTTCTAGGATATTTTGGAGTACCCCGATAGTTTCAGCGATTGATTAATCAGTGAGAATAGTGCAGAAGAAGCCATTTAACTCTTGACTCTTAGATCGGGGATATGAGCTTTCATTGCGACCGAAGCCGTAAAAAAAAAAAAAATGGATTTTAATTTTAACTAGCTGCTACGTGTGAGTTTAAATTAATAATCCAGAAAATTGAAACTGTTTTGCTGCTGTTACCGGCTATTGGCTGCTCTTCACGTGCCCTTAGCCTCCGACGAAGCTTTGGCTGGAAGGATTTTTTTTTATTTATTTTTTATTATTATTTTTATTATTATTATGGCCTTTTTTTATGTCCAGCATAGTGTTCTATAGAAGATCCGTCTCAGCCGGCTGCGTTCTTCCGATGCAAAACAAAAACCCAAAAAACCTCAACATTGAAGGAGTGATAAATCTGTATTAATTTGATTTCTAAAAAAAAAAAAAAAAAAAAAACTATAATTGGTGCATTCATTCTATCTACTTTAGGTATATTTCAAGTGGGCTGATTTTATGCCTGTTTTTCATGCACTCTACCAAGAGTTTATTGCCTGGTTCTAGAAAGCTCTTTTCTACTTTTGACTTATTACTATAACCCTCCTTGATTTCCTTTTTTTTTTTTTTTTTTTTTTTAACAAGCAGATGATTTAGCGGCTGAAGCTTGTTAGAAGGAGAATTTGGAATATACTTATTAAAAATTATGGCGGCCATTTTTTACAGTCGCTGACTAATGCAGATATAATCAAAATAATTTGGAAAAATATTAGATTGGTTAATGTTGTGTTTTTTTTTTTTTGTGTTTTTTTTTCCTTCTGTGAATGATTAATGCAAAAAGCACAAGAGAAAAACAGAGTGATTAACCAAGAAAAGCAAATGTGATTTCTCTTTCCCCAAACTATTATATAGCATGAGCATAAAACCTATTAACTGCATAATTTGGTAATGTTCTATAAGCAGAGTTTGTAACGTGGGCAGCAAAGGATAGGGATAATTGCTCAGAACAGGGTATAGGCTAAGATGAAAGGCAAGTGAATTATGTCTCTTGGATCCTGGATTTCGAGTCGACTCAATATATAATAACACTTATATCTGTGAATAGAATTTGCAAAACACCAAGAAATGCAGCAGTTCATCATCTGCAAACAACACATTCAATTACAGAACATATAGGAAAGATATAGCTGACAGCTCGGAGCATGAATGCTTAAGCAAAGCCAGCATGCATACATTAAGATATAGCATAGATTTAACCCTTGAGGGACAATAAGGTATCAGAATCCGGTAGAGCAGATGCCTATTACAGGGTATAATGCTCGTCACTGTGCTGCATTTATACATTGTAACGACGACTCAACATTTTCGATATAGATTTGTCATCTTAACTAAAAAATGGTTGAATGCATGTAAGGAGCCAATGGCTGGATAAAATAAAAAAAAATATTCAATTTAAGTTTAATAAAAATATATTAGAATTTTTATTCATTTGTCCCCAAGAATCAACTCCACTGGATGCCCCTAGGATCAGATTCACTGAGGGACCCCAAGAATCAACTCCACTGGTGGGCCCAAAAAATACAACTCCACAGGTGGACCCCAGGAATCAGCTCCAATGGTGGGCCCAAAGATCCAACTCCACTGGTGGGTTCCAAGAATCAACTCTCCTGGTGGGGCCAAAGAATCAACTCCACTGGTGGGCCCAAGAATCAACTCCACAGATTGGGTCCCAAACATCAACTCCACTGGCGGGCCCCAAGAATCACCTCCACTGGTGGGCCCATAGAATCAACTCCAGTGGTAACCCCCAAACATAAATTCCACTGTTGGGCCCCAAGAATCAAACTCCACTGGTGGGCCCCAAGAATCAACTCCATAGGTGGACTCAAAGAATCAACTCAATTGGTGGCCCCAAGAATCAACTCCACTGGTGATCCAAAGAATCAACTGCACTGGTGGCCCCAAAAATCAACTCCACTGGTGGATCCCAAGAATCAGCTGCAGTGGTGGACCCCAAGATCCAGCTCCACTTGTGGTCTCCAAGAACTAACTCTCCTGGTGGGCCTTAAGAATCAACTCCACCGTTGGCCCCCAATAATCAACTCCACCGGTGGGCCCCAAGAATTAACTCCACCAATAGACCTCAAGAATCAACTCCACAGATTGGGTCCCAAGAATCAACTCCACTAGTGGGCCTGTAGAATCAACTCCAGTGGTTGGCCCAAAAAATCAACCCAACCGGTGGGCCCCAAGAATCAAACTCCACTGGTGGGCCCCAAGAATCAACTCCACTGGTGGGCCCCAAGAATCAGCTCCACAGGTGGGCTCAAAGAATCAACTCCACTGGTGGGGCCTAAGAACCAACTCCACTGGTGGGCCCCAAGAATCAACTATACTGGTTGGCCACAAGAATAAACTCCACAGACTGAGCTCTAAGAATCAACTCCACTGGTGGGCCCCAAGAATCAACTCTACTGGTTGGCCACAAGAATCAACTCCACAGACTGAGCTCTAAGAATCAACTCCATTGCTGGGCCCCAAGAATCAACTCCACCAGTGGACCCTAAGAATCAACTCCACTGCTGGGCCCTAATTATCAAATCCATTGGTGGGCTTCAAGAATCAACTCCACTGGTGGGCCCCAAGAAACAACTCCACTGGTGGGCTTTAAGAATCAACTCCACTGGTGGGCCCCAAGAATCAACTCCACTAGTGGGCCCCAAAAGACCACTTCACTGGTGAGCCCCAAGAATAATCTCCACTGGTGGGCCCCAAGAATCAACTCCACTGGTGGGCCCCAAGAATCAACTCCACTGGCTAGCCACATGTATCAACTCCACTGTTGGGCCCCAAGAATCAACTACACTGTTGAATCCCAAGAATCAACTCCACTGTTAGGCCCTAAGCACTCCAGTCCGACAATGGGTGCTCTTACAGTTTTTTGCCCATATAATTGTAGAAAATATAGTTTTATGAACAGGGCTGCCAAGGGTAATTTCAGGGCCCTATACAACAAACCATATGGGCCCCATATCCATTACCAGTCTCTCTCTATTTTTTTAAATTTGATCAGGGCCCCTGACAGGAATATGCTCCCTATGTCGCCCCTGTTTAAAAACTACAAGCTGGTTCCCTATTTCATTTTCCTTTCCCATTGAAACCGATAATCCCTCCTACCCACTAAGCCAGGCTCTCCCTGATGTCTGGGCCCCATAGCAGCCTCAGCGACAGGTTTCATTGTATGAACACCTTGATTTTGTGAGATCAGATATCCAAGAAAACAACAACGAATTTTTGCATCAAATGCACTAATTAATATAGTTCAAACCCAATTAATATTCAATTAGTTGATCAGTCTCCGGCCTTTACAATGTGTTGAGGTTAAAGATGATTTTGTATGTTTGCTCCTTGCAGCAATAGGAGATGCATTCAGTCAGTCTCCGCATTGAAGCTCTTCAGGCAAAATCCCAGAGCACAACACATTTACCTTATGTTACGGCAGAGTTTTTTGATATAGTTTATTTAATATGTGGTGAATAATGCTTTAATTAGATCCCACAGAAATGAGAGCAGTCAGCCATTAGTAAACACCAGTGTAATATCCCAGTCACTCCGTGTGCAGAACAATATTACTTCTATGAGGAATGACTTGCTTAACGGAGAATTGTGTGTAAAACTGCTAACTGATATTTTATTTATACCCGGGCGCGCTCGTCGCTTGATGCTCGGTCAGGTCTGTTAGAGGAACCTGAGGACGTTTGTCTTGATACATGTCATCTGCATAGTGCAATAGTTACAATAAGGTATGCGAACTACAGAGAGAGACCACGGGGTCCGAAGGGTCCAGATCAGGGCCAAAAGAATCAACTCCACTGGTGGGGCCTAAGAACCAACTCCACTGGTGGGGCCTAAGAACCAACTCCACTGGTGGGGCCTAAGAACCAACTCCACTGGTGGCCCCAATAATCAACTCCACTGGTGGGCCCCAAGAATCATCTCCACAGGTGGCCCCAAGAATCATCTCCACAGGTGGCCCCAAGAATCAACTCCACTGGTGGGGCCTAAGAACCAACTCCACTGGTGGGGCCTAAGAACCAACTCCACTGGTGGGGCCTAAGAAACAACTCCACTGGTGGGTCCCAAGAATCAATTCTACTGGTGGGGCCTAAGAACCAACTCCACTGGTAGGGCCTAAGAACCAACTCCACTGGTGGGCCCCAAAAATCAATTCTACTGGTTGGCCACAAGAATAAACTCCACAGAGTGAGCCCTAAGAATCAACTCCATTGCTGGGCCCCAAGAATCAACTCCACTAATGGGATCTAAGATTCAACTATACCAGTGGGCCCTAAGAATGGGCGCTATCGTTGCTTGATGCTCGGTCAGGTCTGTTAGAGGAACCTGGGAACGTTTGTCTTGATACATGTCATCTGCATAGTGCAACAGTTACAATAATGTATATGAACTACAGAGAGAGACGGGGTCCGAAGGGTCCAGATCAGGGCCCAAAGAATCAACTTCACTGGTGGGGCCTAAGAACCAACTCCAATGGTGGGGCCTAAGAACCAATTCCACTGGTGGGGCCCAAGAATCAACTCCACTGGTGGACCCCAAGAATCAATTCCACTGGTGAGCCCAAAGAATCATCTCCACTGGTGGCCCCAAGTATCATCTCCACTGGTGGACCCCAAGAATCATCTCCACTGGTTGTGCCCCAAGAATCACCTCCACTGGTGGGGCCCAAGAATCAACTCCACTGGTGGACCCCAAGAATCAATTCCACTGGTGAGCCCAAAGAATCATCTCCACTGGTGGCCCCAAGAATCATCTCCACTGGTGGACCCGAAGAATCAACTCCACTGGTGGGGCCTAAGAATCACCTCCACTGGTGGGGCCCAAGAATCAACTCCACTGGTGGACCCCAAGAATCAATTCCACTGGTGAGCCCAAAGAATCATCTCCACTGGTGGCCCCGAGAAATCATCTCCACTGGTGGCCCCGAAGAATCAACTCCACTGGTGGGGCCTAAGAATCACCTCCACTGGTGGGGCCCAAGAATCAACTCCACTGGTGGACCCCAAGAATCAATTCCACTGGTGAACCCAAAGAATCATCTCCACTGGTGGATCCCAAGAATCAATTCCACTGGTGGGCCCAAAGAATCATCTCCACTGGTGGCCCCAAGAATCATCTCCACTGGTGGACCCCAAGAATCAACTCCACTGGTGGGGCCTAAAAACCAACTCCACTGGTGGCCCCAAGAATCAACTCCACTGTTGGTCCCCAAGAATCAACTCCACTGGTGGGGCCAAAGAACCAACTCCAATGGTGGGGCCTAAGAACAAAGTCCACTGGTGGGGCCCAAGAATCAACTCCACTGGTGGGCCCCAAGAATCATCTCCACAGGTGGACCCCAAGAATCAACTCCACTGGTGGACCCCAAGAATCAACTCCACTGGTGGACCCCAAGAATGGGCGCTCTCATCGCCTGATGCTCGGTCTGGTCTGTTAGAGGAACCTGAGGACGTTTGTCTTGATACATGTCATCTGCATAGTGCAATAGTTACAATAAGGTATGCGAACTACAGAGAGAGACCACGGGGTCTGAAGGGTCCACATCAGATTCATCCTATTTACTAAGAACCTTCTATGAAGGATACATGATTGTAGCAAACTGGCACCAAGACAAGCGCTTAATTTCTTTGAAGTTTTTCAGTGAGGACTTCTAGCTTTTGCATCTACTTCTAACTATAAAAAGTGCACTTGTTTTATTCATGTATATAGCGCTGTTATATTCCATAGCGCAGTACAGAATTGTCATCAGTCACATTGCTCCCTGTCCCCATCGGGGCTCAGTCTAAATCCCATATTAACCCATCTGTATGTTTTTGAAGTGTAGGGGAAAACCCTTGTAGATGTTGTACTTTTTGGGATTTGTACCCAGGATCCCAGCAATACAAAGAAAAGAGAGTAACCGCTGAGCCACCATGCTGCACTGTGCTAAACACTGAGCCACCGTGCTGCACTGGAGTAACCACTGAGCCACCCTGCTGTAATGTGCTAAACACTGAGCCACCGTGCTGCACTGTAATAACCACTGAGCCACCCTGCTGTAATGTGCTAAACACTGAGCCACCGTGCTGCACTGGAGTAACCACTGAGCCACCGTGCTGCACTGCAATAACCACTGAGCCACCGTGCTGCACTGTAGTAACCACTGAGCCACTGTACTGCACTGTGCTAACCACTGAGCCACCGTGCTGCACTGCACTAACCACTGAGCCACCGTGCTGCACTGCACTAACCACTGAGTCACCATGCTGCATTTTACGAACCACTGAGCCACCATGCTGTACTGTGATAACCCCTGAGCCACAGTACTGCACTATGTTACCCACTGAGCCAGAGTTCTGCATTGTGCTAACTACTGAGCCATCATGCTGTACTGTGATAACCACTGAGCCACCCTGATACACTCTGCTAAGCTTTGAGCCATCCTTCTATACTGTAATAACCACTGAGCCATCATGCTGCACTGTGATAACCACTGAGCAATCTTACTGCACTATGCTAACCACTGAGTCATCATGCTTCATTGTACTAACCACTGAGCCATCATGCTGTACTGTGATAACCCCTGAGCAACCATACTGCACTATGCTAACTATTGAGCCATCATGCTGCACTGTGATAACCACTGAGCAATCGTACTGCACTATGCTAACCACTGAGCCATCATGCTGTACTGTGATAACCACTGAGCCAACGTGCTGCACTGTGCTAACCACTAAGCCATTATGATTTCCTGTGCTAGCCACTGAGCCACCATGCTTCACTGTGCTAACCACTAACTCAACTGTGCTGACTGTACTATTGAGCCACTATGCTGTACTGTGCTAACCACAGAGCCAACATGCTGCATTCTACTGACCACTGAGAAACCATGCTGCACTGTGCTAACCACGTCATCATCATGCTTCAGGACATCCCATGCCCAAATTCTTTCAACCTGCACCTAGCCTTAAACTGAGTTCTGATCATGACTATAACTGTAACCCTAGCTTGGGGTTAGGGTTTTTTTTGACTGGTTTGCAAGGCTTAAAGGGGTTTTGCCACGATCTCATTTCATACCTCCTGCATCCAGCTCTTCAGCTCTGTGTGCTCAGAAGGGGGCGTGTGTGATTTGTTTGAATTGCATATCAGGTGACCCTGACATCACCAGGCCTTTCCTCTCTCTAGTCAAAGAAAGGTCTGCTTATATATATCATTGTGAGTAGCTGAGAGGTAAAGTTTTTGCCTCCAGGCACAAGTGTCCTAGGTTCAAATCCCTGCAGGAACCAAACCTGTGGATTTTATTTCTCTTTATCAATGCACAGACCTGATTGAGGTTTCTTTTTTATTTATTTGCACTGTTTGACTAATTACTAAGGAGTACAGAGGACGGGAGTAGAATGACAGCACCTGGGGTTTGAACACTCAGTAGCTGCCTGAGAGGAGAGGTGATGTCTGAGCATGTGCTACCAGGACTGAGGAGCTCTCAGCCCTGGTCGTATCCCCTGGAGACGAGCTGTAAACAATGGATCACTAAAGGAGCAGACTTTTTAATAATAATAAATGGTGAAAATTTTTGTTATTTCAGTTGCAAGCTTCCTACGTCAAATTACTTTGTGGCAAAACCCCTTTAAATGGGTTACTCAGAATAATAAAAATATGACTACTTTCTTTCAAAAACAGCACCACTCCTGTAACAGGAGATGTTTGGTATCGCAGCTCAGTCTCAATCACGTCAATGGATCTGAGCTGCAATACCAGACACATCCTGTGGCAGAGGTGGTGCCATTTTTGAAAGAATTTAAAGTGTGTCTCACTCACTGTGGTACCTAAAAAGGGTGAATAACCTTTAAACTATTTGGTAGAGAACAATGAAATTTTAACTGCACATACTTTACTCTATGACAATCAAAATAATGTGTTTGGCTGCACCACCAGAAATCCGGGGAAGCCCTCTGTGGCACCCATTTGGGGGAAAAGAAGGAAGCAGTAGGCATGGTTGGAGACATCTTGCTCAGTCTGTCCATACAGTGAACATTAAAGGGGTTTTGCCAAGAAGTGAGTTCCTTACCTCTTATCTGCTCAGGAGAGAAGATAAACTCAGCATGCAGTCATAGGGGGAGAGGGAGGGATGTGAGCAGAGAGTGAGGAAACAGGGAGCATCTGCAATGTTCACTCAAATAATAACATTACAACCAGTGGATTCTCTATGCAGCAGAAAGCCTCATACACTGCACTTTTCTCCCCAGCCCCTTGCAAGCTCCTTCATGTCCCTGTCATCAGAGAAGTGCAAACATGCAAGCGCGGCAAGATCAGCTCATGTCAGCTCCAAGTTGTGTCTAATGTAAACTGTCAGGAAACTAAGGGGGACTAAGCAATGCTGTAGCTCTCAGAGGCTTCATTTTTTGTAATCAAATCTATTTAGAAAAGTGATTAAATACCCATTTTGGAGGCTCCCACGTCAACATTACATCGTGGCAAAACCCCTTTAAGAAGGTTTTTTTGGAGCTTACATCTGTGAACCCTAAAAAATGTTCAGGTAGACCATAGAGGACTGCGTCTTTACTGCTCGCACGGGAAAAGTTAGTCAACGAAGACGTCAATAAAAGGTGACGTCACTCCCTGCTCTCTGTCTAATCAAAAGGGGAGAGCAGGACGGTAACCAAAGAAACCTGTGTGCACTCAGAGCTGATAAAATCTCTCTTATCTGAAATATCAACAGACTAACATATTTGGAAAAAGTCTTGATTTAACGTTCCCTATATGTTAAAAGCTGATCTTTGTAGTGAGACATCCCCTTTAATGATAAGTATTACCCCTTTTGAGCCACACTCATTGCTTCTTACCTACGCAGTCAGTCTTTTACTCTACTCTGATGAGCAGCAACACTCCTAAAACAACTGTCTGCAGATGAACAAACTGGCATGGGTATATTAATCCCTTTCACGTTCCGCAAGCTCAGTGAATCAGATATGGCTTGAGGAACACTACATACAATAGGTGGCTCTGCAGAATCCAAGCTTTTTTCCCATGAGTCTTTGAGGATATATTTAAATTTAAGTGAAGCAATCAAGGCAATAAGTCTACACACACCAAGATTGTGGGTCTCCTTAAACTGCTAGCCTCACCATGCTGTTTCACAGAACCATAAACAGCTGTAGATTCATGCTTTCTCACTCTTTGTGGTCAAGCTGTGGGTGGTTCTATAGCAGTGATTAGCATATCAGCTCCATATTCCCAACTCTTCTAACTGCACTGACATGAGAGCAGGAGATCTTATCTATAAAGCAGAGAGCTTCAGAGCTCAAAATAAACAATCAGAAGTAATTAGTCTCCTTTGTTTGTTGGAGATAACACACTCTGTTCTCAAGCTGCTGTTTGTCCTGTGGTGATGTCACTCTCTACTCCCTGTCTAATCAGTAAGGGAGAGCTGGACAGTAACCAAAGAAACCTGAGTGCACTCAGAGTAGATAAAATCTCTCTTATCTCCTGACCAAGGAATTATCAAAAGACTAATATATTTGGAAAAGGTCTTAATTTAACGTTCCCCATATGTTAGAAGCTGATCTTTGTAGTGCCTTTTGATTGCATTTTAGTGCTAGTAGTGTGCTGCTGATATTGGATTGTGCTTGTATTTTGCTGCCACACCCATCTGCACCTATGTTCATTTTCTTTCAAAAAAACACTTTTTGGATGTGCAGACCAAATATTGGTTTTTAGATCTCTGTAGTGAGACAGTCTTACCCCTTTTGAGCCACATTCATTGCCAGCAACGCCCCTGAAACGGGGCTTGAGTAACGCTACATCCAATAGGTGGCTCTGCAGAATCCCAGCTTTTTTCCCATGAGTCTTTGAGAATATATTTAGGTGAAGCGATCAAGGCAATAAGTCTACACACATCAACATGGTTCCTCTCAAACTGCTTGCCAAACCATGCTGTTTCACAGAACCACAAGCGGCTTCAGATTCATGTTTCCTCACTCTTGCTGGATATGCTGTGAGTGGTTCTACAGCATGATTGCTTAAAAGTCTGTTTTCCCAGTTTTTCAACTGCACGGCTGTTTGAAGAAATCTTATCTTAGTGCAGGATTTAGAGTCAAAGTAAACAAAAAAAGTGATTAATTCCTTGTTTGTTGTGATTAACAGTAATGTTCTGTTTTTTTAAAAGTGCATTCTGCCCCTGGTGACATACTCCTGCCTTGCACTTTGTCAAGTGCTCTGGGAGTGAGAAAATTGCTATCTGTACAAAAGAAATCTTTTGGAAAAATTAGTCTGTTTGGGAGTGAGCCCATCCTGGTGAAATCCCTGCTTCTTATCTAATCAGATAACAGAGTTTTTTCAGGTAAAAAAAAACAAAGTGTGCACGAGAGCGTAAAATGTCTCTTATCCCCTGACCAAAATTATAAAAAAGATATATATTTGGAAAAGGTCTTAATTTAACGTTCCCTATATGTTAAAAGCTGATCTTTGTAGTTAGATATCCCCCATAATGAGGAGTCCTATACCTTTTGAGCCACACTCATTGCTTCTCACCTACACAGTCATTCTTTTACTCTACTCTGATGATATTGGATTGTGCTTGTATTTGGTTCCACACTCATCTGCACCTATGTTCACTTTCTTTCATCAAAAACCTTTTTTGGATGTGCAGACCAAATATTGGTTTTTAGATCTTTGTAGTGAGACAGTCTTACCCCTTTTGAGCCACATTGCCAGCAACACCCCTGAAACAACTGTCTGCAGATGAATAAACTGGCATCGGTTTATTAATCCCGTTCACGTTCCGAAAGCTCAGTGAATCAGATATAGCTTGAGTAACGCTACATCCAATAGGTGGCTCTGCAGAATCCCAGTTTTTTTCCCATGAGTCTTTGAGAATATATTTAGGTGAAGCGATCAAGGCAATAAGTCTACACACATCAACATGGTTCCTCTCCTTAAACTGCTTGCCTCACCATGCTGTTTCACAGAAACACAAGCAGCTTCAGATTCATGCTTCCTCACTATTATTGGTTATTCTGTGGGTGGTTCTATAGCAGTGATTAGCATATCATTTCCATATTTCCGGCCTTCTAATGTATTTGTAAAAAGTCTTAATTTAATGTTCCCTATATGTTAAGAGCTGATCTTTGTAGTGAGACATCCCCCATAATGAGAAGTCTTACCCCTTTTGAGCCACACTCATTGCTTCTCTCCTCGACATTCAATTCTTTACTCTATTCTGATGAGCAGCAACACCCCTGAAACAACTGTCTGCAGATGAACTAACTGGCAGGGGTTTATTAGTCCCTTTCACGTTCCAAAGCTCAGTGAAATAGATGTGACTTGAGAAATGCTACATCCAATACGAGGCACTGCAGAATCCCAGCTTTTTCTCCATGAGTCTTTGCTTGCCTCACCATGCTGTTTCACAGAACCACAAGCAACTTCAGATTCATGCTTCCTCACTCTTACTGTTTATTCTGTGGGTGGTTCTATAGCAGTGATTAGCATATAAGCTCCGTATTTCCAGCTCTTATAATATATTTGTAAAAAGTCTTGATTTAACTTTCCCCATACGTTAAAAGCTGATCTTTGTAGTGAGATATCCCCCATAATGAGAATTCTTACCCCTTTTGAGCCACACTCATTGCTTCTCTCCTCGACATTCAATTCTTTTTAAATCTTCTCTTATGGCAGCACCCCCCTGAAAAAAACTGTCTGCAGATGAAAATTTATGGCTTGGGTTTATTAATCCCTTTTTATGTTCCTAGGGTCGGGACGGGGGGGAACGCTACATCCAATAGATGGCGCTGTAGAGTTCCTGCTCCCTTGAGCCTCTTAGAATATATTATAATCTCAAATCAGAAGACACAATGAATAATGTCTCATCCATATAGACATGAAGCTGTAGGAGGATACATGGGAGGTGAATTGTAACAGTGAGATGGATACATTTTGAATACAATTGGGGGTGATGTTAAACTCAGGGGCCTTCTGGAATAAAGTCCCTTTGGGAAAAAAACCCTATACTAAAAAGCTGGGGGAACCTTCAGGGGTGGGGGACAATAGAACCCGGGCGCCTGTGGGAAATTTTTAGCCCTACGGAGGTTACGTAACCTAAGATAATTTATTGACTCATAACCCCCAGAGAGCGGACAGAGGAGCAGCAATTACACGACTTATCCTGTGTTAATAAATCACCTCGACCAATAGCAACCGAAAAAGATCTGATACAAAATTCTCTTGTTTTTTTTTTTTTGGTTCCTATTTTTTTTCCCCTTTCCCCATTTTCTTGCTCCCAAGACTCCTGAAAACCCGGGGGGGGGAGGGGAAAAAGAAAATTTGGGAAAAAAAATAAATAACAAATCAAAAATTAGAATTGGATTGGAAAAAATAAAATTTCCCCTTTTCGGTTTTTTTAATAAATTTATTTTTCCAAAAAATCAATATTCATTATTTCCTGGGCTCAACCAAACTGTTTATTGAACAAACGAGCGGCTGGAACTATAGTGACACGAAATAAAAAAAAAATAAAAAAAAAAAATGGACCCCAAAATTTTTTATTAAATTTTGGGGGGGTAAACAGATAAACCCGGGGTTACCTTTGGGTTTTTCCGCATCGATGAAATTGTCAAACGAAAACCTTTTGTGTGTTTGAAAAAAACGGGGAAAGGGGGTTTGAAGGGGGAAAAAGGGGTTGGGGGGTTTCCCCCCTTTGGGAAAGGGCGGGGGACGGGGGGGGGTTTGGGGTTTTGGGGGGGAAGGGGGGCAAAGGGGGGCCCCCTATTTGGGGGGGGGTCTCTTTTGGGGGGTTTGCTTGCGGGTTGTTTTAGGTGGTCGGAATTATTTCCCCCCCTTTGTGGGGGGGTTTCAAAGGGGGGAAAAACCCCGGGGCCCTTTTTTAATTTTTGGGGTTTTGGGTACAAGGCGGGGTTTTTTGGTTTTTGGGAATTTTATTTTTTGAGCGAACCAAAATCTCCCGCGGGGAATTCTTTTTTTTCCTTTAAAAAAGGGGGGGGGAAAAAAATTCCCCCCGCATGTTAGTTGGGCTTCAGAAACTGGGGTTGTCTTTTCGTGGGGGCCCCCCCTCCAAAAAAAGCCATGGGTAAACCCCCAAAACCTTTGGTTTTTGGGTTTCCCTTTTGGGGGAAATTTTTCTTTTAGGGGTTTTTTTTACTTACAGATGTTTTTCTTTTTTCCTGAGGAGGGGCCGTTTTTTTCCGCTTGTTTTTGGGGGTTTTTTTTCTTTTGGGGTTTAAAAGATAAGAACCCGATAAGACAAAAATTAAGGTTTACAAAGGGGGGGGTCCCCTGGCAGATTCATTAGGGGCAACGGCCACTTTGAAGAAGGGGCCGGGGGGCCGGGCGGCTCGGCGGGCTGGGTTCCCGAAACCCCCTGGCCGTGGCCCCTTGGGGTGGCTTCCTTTTTTGGGGCCTCTTAGGTGGGGTTTGGGGAACCCGGGCCCCCCGATTCTCTCTTTACCCCCGCGCCGGGCCTGGAGCCCGTTAGAGTCGGGGATGGAGGGCAAAAAAAGGATCGTTTTTCCCGGGCCCGGGCTTTTTCCCCTTTTATGTACCAAGGGGTTTCTTGGTAAGGGCCTTTTAAATCAAGCAGTGTCCCCCAGGGGGGGTGAAAGCATTTCCGCTTTTTTAAACACCCCCTTTCAAAAGTTGGGGGGGCGGGGGGAAGGTTCCCCGGGGCCCCGCGAGAGGCATAAGTAGCGGGGATGACTTCCCCTGCTTTCCCCCGTTCACAAGTGCAGGACCCGGGCGCCGCGGACCCTTTCCTATTAGGTAAGTAGGGTTTTTTATTTTTTTTTTATTAGCTTTAAAGGGGGGATATTACTGGGTTCAGGGGGGGGATTGTGGCTACAAGGGGGGGATTGTGGAAAAGGGGGGTTTTGGGCTTAAGGGGCATTTTGGGCTTAGGGGGCATATGTGGTGCAGGGGGGATATGTTTGGGTAAGGGGGATATGTGGCTAGGGGGGATATGTGGCTTAGGGGGGCCCTTTTGTGGCTAAGGGGGGTTATGTGGCTTAGGGGGCAAAATGTGGCCTAAGGGGGCATATGTTTTGGGTTTGGGGGCTTATGTGGTAAGGGGGGAAAATGTTTTTAGGGGGGCATATGTGGCTAAGGGGGCATAAGTGGCTACAGGGGGCATAAGTGGCTAATGGGGCATATGTGGTTGGGGGGGCATAGTGGACTAGTGGGGGGGCATATTGGGTTTAAGGGGTTGTGGAAAATATGGGCTAAGGGGGCTATGTGGCTTGGGGGGCTTATGTGGTAAGGGATCTATGTGGCTACAGGGGGCATATGGGGCTTATGGGGCATATGTGGCCAGGGGGATATGTGGTAAGGGGCATATGTGGCTTGGGGGCATATGTGGTTAGGGGCATTGTGGCCAGGGGGCATATGTGGTTTAGGGGGCTTATGTGGTTTACAGGGGGCATATGTGGCTTAGGGGGCTAGTGGTAAGGGGGGCTATTGGTAAGGGGGAATATGTGGCTTAGGGGGCATAAGTGGCTAAGGGGGAATTTTGGCCAAGGGGGAATTGGGGCCCACAGGGGGTTTGTGGCTTAGGGGGCATATGGGAAAAGGGGGCATATGGGCTTAGGGGCATATGTGGCAAAGGGGGCCCTAAGTGGCTAAGGGGGATAAGGGCTAAGGGGGCATTGTGGTTGGGGGGGTTGTGGCAAAGGGGGGCATTTTGTGGGGGGGGGGAAAATGTGGCTTGGGGGGGGCATATGTGGTACAGGGGGGTATGGGGGCTACAGGGGGCATATGTGGCTTAGGGGGTATGTGGCTAAGGGGGCATTGTGGCTTAGGGGCATATGTTGGGGGGGCCCAGGGGGATTGTCCCCAAGGGGGCATATGTGGTTTGGGGGAAGGGCTAGGGGCTAAGTGGCCCATAAGTGGCTAAATGGGCATATGTGGTTAGGGGGGAATGGGGTTTAGGGGGATATGTGGCTAAGGGGGCTTTTTGGCAAGAGGGTTTTATTTTGCGGGGGCTATGTGGCTTATGGGGCTTATGTGGCTAAGGGGGCATATGTGGCTTAGGGGGCATATGTGGTAAGGGGGCTATGTGGTAAGGGGCATAAGTGGCTAAGTGGCATATGTGGCTTAGGGGGTATGGGGTTTTCAGGGGGCTATGTGGTAAGGGGGGATTGTGGCTTAGGGGCTTTATGTGGCAAAGGGGCATAAGTGGCTACGGGGATATGTGGTTAGGGGGCATATGTGGCTAAGGGGGATATTGGGGAAAAGGGGGGGATAGTGGTAGGGGGATATGTCCCCAGGGGGCATTTGTGGCTTAGGGGGCATATGTGGCTAAGGGGGCAAAAGTGGCAAAGGGGGGCAAAAGTGGCTAAGGGGATATTGGTTAGGGGGATATGTGGTTAGGGGGCATATGTGGCTAAGGGGGCTTTATTGGCTAAGGGGGATTGTGGTTAGGGGGCATTGGGGATAAGGGGGATATGTGGCTAAGGGGGCATTTGTGGTTTGGGGGGGATATGTGGCTAAGGGGGTATGTGGTTTGGGGGTATGTGGCCAAGGGGGTTATGGGGGGCCAAGGGGGATATGGGCTTAGGGGGCATTGTGGCTACGGGGGAATATGGGGCCCGGGGGAAAAATTTTTGGGGGCTCGGGGGGGCATATTGGCTTAGGGGGTTGGCCCATTTTGTGGTTTTGGGGCATAGTGGCACGGGGGGATAGTGGCTAAAGGGGGTTATTGGTTTGGGGGGTATGTGGTAAGGGGGCATATGTGGCTCAGGGCGCATATGTGGCTTAGGGGGAATTGGGCCAGGGGGCATATTGGCTAAAGGGGGGTTTATGTGGCTAAGGGGGGTTATGTGGGTTAGGGGGCATTGGGGCCCAAGGGGGCTTGGGTTTAGGGGGAATTGTGGCTTGGGGGGGGAAATGTGGCTACAGGGGGAATTGGGGCAAGGGGGCATATTTGGTTGGGGGCATATGTGGCAAAGGGGGGCTATGTGGCAAAGGGGGCATTGTGGTTAGGGGGATATTGGCAAAGGGGTATGTGGCAAAGGGGGGGCATATGTGGCTACAGGGTGGCTAAAGGGGGCATATGTGGCTTAGGGGGAATGTGGTACAGGGGGATATGTGGCTAAGGGGGCAATGGGGAAAAGGGCATATGTGGCTACAGGGGGCATATGTGGCTAAGGGGGCATATTTTTGGTGGCTAGGGGGTTTTAAAGGGGGGTAAAGGGGGCATATGTGGCCAGGGGCATTTGGCTAAGGGGGAAGGGTTGGGGCTTACAGGGGGAATGGGGGGGGGCTATGTGGACACAGGGGGGGCATTTTTGGCTTAGGGGGAATGTGGCCACAGGGGGAATATGTGGCTGGGGGGGTATTGGCTACAGGGAGCAATTGTCTAAGGGGCATAAGGGGGTAGGGGGCTTTGTGGTTTCGGGGGGGCATATGTGTAGGGGGCATATGTGGGGGGGGTTTGGGGCTGGGGGGGGATATGTGGCTAAGGGGGCAATGTGGCTTGGGGGCATATGTGGTACAGGGGGCAATGGGTTTAGGGGATATGGGGATAGGGGGCATTGGGGTACAGGGGGCATATGTGGTAAGGGGCTATTGGCTGGGGGTTTTGGGCAGGGGGCTATGTGGCTAAGGGGGCTATGTGGCTGGGGGGGCTATGTGGCTCAGGGGGTTTGGCCCCAAAGGGGGAATATGTCCCCACGGGGGGCATATGTGGTTTAGGGGGCTATGTGGTTGGGGGGATATGTGGCTAAGGGGGCATATGTGGCTGGGGGGGCATATGTGGCTAAGGGGCAATGTTTGGGGGCTAGTGGTTTTGGGGGAATATGTGGTTAAGGGGGCATAGTGGCTACAGGGGGCATTGTGGATTGGGGGCATTTTGGGGTAAGGGGCATATGTGGTTTAGGGGGCATATGTGGTTTAGGGGGCATTGTGGCTAAGGGGCATATGGGGCAGGGGGCATATGTGGTTTAGGGGGCTATGGGGTTTTTAGGGGCTTATGGGGCAAGGGGATATGTGGCTAGGGGGATATGGGTAAGGGGTATGTGGGGGGTTTTTGGGGGGGGCAAAACCAAGGGGGCAGATGGTAAGGGGTTTAATTGTAAAAGGGCATATTTGGCAAAGGGGGGAATTTTGGGCTAAGGGGGCAAAAAAGCTAAGGGGCATAGGTTTAGGGCAAAATGGTAAAGGGGTAAAAACCTTTCTTTTAGGGGGAGCAACCCAGTGAGGGGGCAAACCCTTTGGGTAAAAGGGGGTAAACCCGGCTCGTGGGCTTACCTGGGTATAGGGGGGGAAAAAATTTCCTTAAGGGGGTAATTATTTCTTTTGGGGCACTTGAGGGGATTTGAAAAAATAGGAAATTGTAGGAAATGCTGATAAAATGGGAGTCTAAGTGTTTGTTTTGTACATTCCAGTGAAAGTCGTTGCCGGAGGGAGTCATGGCTTTGGGCCAGATGGAGGACGAAGAGAAAAGGAAAAAATCTTCTTTGTGTCTCTTGTAAGTCACTAAATGTAAATGCAGGTAATCACTTTTTTTTTCCTGGCACCCCAATACAAAAGGTTTTTCTCTGTTTAAAATACATCCCGTTACAATGAGACGCAAAAATTCCGTGTGAACCCCCCCTACTCAGAAAAAACTTTTTGGCCCGGCCCCGGTTTTTTTGGGACCTAGAACCCCTGAGCCATAGTATCGCAGTCAAACTGCATCCTGCTGCATCCGTACTGCCTCACAGTACACATTCGTATAACTCCTTAAAGCATACATGCCCTCTCCCGCTTTTGGCGGGGGGGGGGGCGCTATTTGGGGTCCCCCCCCGCCCCCCCGGCAGAGTTGGCATTCCTTTCCCACTAAATTACCGTGGCGCAAGAGTAGCGCTGGTGCGCTACTCTTGCGCCACCGGCCGCTGCTAAAGGAGGGTGAAGCGGCCGCAGCGGCCGCTCACCCGCCTGGCGCGTCTTACTGTGCAGGGAGGAGGCAGGAGGGATCGCTCCCTCCTCCCCCTGTATGTACAGCGCCGGCCGGTGTGCGCCGTACATACAGGTCAGCGTCGCAGGGGTGTGACGCGCGGCTGCACTCACTCCCCCTGCGACGCTGTGGAGATCAGGCAGGAGATGTCCGGAGCTGCAGGGAGCCTGGTGAGGTAAGTGACTTTTATTATTTTATTTTTATTAGCTATAGAGGGGCTCTACCTGGCTAACAAAGGGGGCAACTACCTGGCTACTGAATGGGGCAACTACCTGGCTACAAAGGAGGCAACTACCTGACTACTGAAGGGGGCAACTACCTGGCTACTGAATGGGGCAACTACCTGACTACTGAATGCGGCAACTACCTGGCTACTGAATTGGGCATCTACCTGACTACAAAGGGGGCAACTACCTGGCTACTGAATGGGGCAACTACCTGGCTACTGAATGGGGCAACTACCTGACTACTAAAGGGGGCAACTACCTGGCTACTGTTGGGGGCAACTACCTGACTACAAAGGGGGCAACTACCTGACTACTGAATGGGGCAACTACCTGGCTACTGAATGGGGCAACTACCTGGCTACAAAGGGGGCAACTACCTGGCTACTGAATGGGGCAACTACCTGACTACTGAAGGGGGCAACTACCTGACTACTGAATGGGGCAACTACCTGGCTACTGAAGGGGGCAACTACCTGATTACTGAATGGGGCAACTACCTGGCTTCTAAAGGGGGCAACTACCTGGCTACTAAAGGGGGCATCTACCTGGCTAACAAAGGGGGCAACTACCTGGCTATCAATGGGGGCAACTACCTGGCTATCAAAGGGGGCAACTACCTGGCTATCAATGGGGGCATCTACCTGCTGTAAGGGGCACTACCTGGTTATGGGGGGCTACTACCTGGCTATAAGGGCATCTACCTGGCTTTCTTCCAAAGCCATTATGCAGTTAGGTGGAGTGGGTGTGGCTTTTTGAAGGGGTGTGGTACACCAAAAAGATGGGCGTGTCCATGCAAATTTTTTGCCGCGCTACGCGCGCCGCCCTCTTCAATCTCCTACTTTTCCATTTTCAAAAGTTGGCAACTATGCCTTAAAGGGGTTGTCTCACTACGTTGATTCATCTCACCTCAGTCTTGTTTTCTTGGTTTCCCTTTGAATTCAGGGGTGTGTTTTCTGGCTTCTAATAGGCTGCAGTAGAAGTCAGGTTGTAGCTATAGCAACCAGTGCTGGCAGCCTAGCAGGAGAGATAGAACAGGTCTGTAGCTATAGCGACCAGCACTGGCAGCCTATCAGGAGAGACCCATCAGGTCGGTAGCTATAGCAACCAGCGCTGGCCACCTATCGGGAGAGATGGAACAGGTCTGTAGCTATAGCAACCAGTGCTGGCAGCCTATCAGGAGAGATTGAACAGGTCTGTAGCTTTAGCAACCAGTGGAGGCAGCCTATCAGGAGAGATAGAACAGGCCTGTAGCTATAGCGACCTGAGGAGCTGATGCAGCCCATACAGGAGGGGATCTCTAGGAATAGGTAGGATAATGTTAATGGACATATATTGCAAAATGACTTGTTTTTGCAAGATCTTTAACATAAAAAGAAATTCCTTTAGCGAGACAAGGGGTTTTATCACTGCAAAGATTAGCCTTCACCATATAGGGACAGGTAATTGAAGACTTTTTTCTAAATACATCGGTCTTTTGATTTGACTTTAGTCACGAGATAAGAGAGATTTTATCTGCACTGAGTGCATACAGTTTCTGTGCTTACCTGAGCATAACTCCTGTCTGATTAGATAAGAGAGCAGAGAGTGATGTCACCATGGATGGAGCTCACTCCAAACAGACTAACTTTTGAAGTCTCAGCTGGAATCATAATTCATAACAGGGGAGGAAAGAAATAACCGCGCATGTTAGTAGACTTCAGAACTGGTTTGTCTTGACGTGGCCCTCCAAAAATGTCCATGGGGAATCACCAAAACGTTTTGCGTTGGTTTCCAGGGTGGGAGTGTTCAGCAGCATTTACATTACAGATGTCAAAAAAGCAATTCAAAACTCTACACACCGTATGGTGCTCTCCTCAAGGAGAGATGTTCCTCTTTCTGAGCCACTCATTGCCTCCCACCCAGCCAGCCAGCCAGTATCGCTCTGCCCTGCACTGATGAGGGGCAAACCCCTGAAACAGCTGTATGCAGGTGAGTGATACTGGTTTGGCTAATATCCCTTTTGCTTTCTAAAGACTCAGTAGGTCAAAAGCAAATTGAGGATTTGTTACATCCAATGGAAGGCACTTGAGCTTCTCAGCTCCTTTCCCATAATGCCTTGTGATATGCAGATGCTTAGTAGAGGGCAAAAAGGCAATTCAAAACTCTACACATCAATTTGGTGCTCGCCTCAAGGAGAAATGTTCCCATTTCTGAGCCACTCATTGCCTCCAACCCAGCCAGCCAGTATCGCTCTTCACTGATGAGGGGCCAAACCCCGAAACAGCTGTCTGTAGATGAGTGATACTGGCTTGGATAATATCCCTTTTGCTTTCTGAAGACTCAGTAGGTCAAAAGCAAATTGAGGATCTGTTACATCCAATGGAAGGCGCTTGAGCTTCTCAGCTCCTTTCCCATAATGCCTTGTGATATGCAGATGCTTAGTAGAGGGCAAAAAGGCGATTCAAAACTCTACACACCAATTTAGTGCTCTCCTCAAGGAGAGATGTTCCCCTTCCCATTACAGATGTAGAAAAACTAAACTTGATAGATAACGCAACACAACGTCACGGCACTGATTGTTATCTCAGCTTTTTCCAAGGATTTTGCCATAGATAAGAACAGATAGACAAAAAGCTGTAGTATCACAGTCAAACGGAACCCTGCTGCATATGTACTGCCTTATAGTACACATTAGTATAACTCCTTAAAGGGGTTGTATCACTACAAGGATTGCTGCCTTTTATGTTAAAGATCTTGCAAAAACAAGTCACTTTGCAATATGTGTCCATTAACAGTGTCCTACCTATTCCTAGATATCCCCTCTTGTATGGGCTGCATCAGCTCCTCAGGTTGCTATAGCTACAGACCTGTTTGATCTCTCATGATAGGCAGCCAGCGCTGGTTGCTATAGCTACAGACCTGTTGATCTATCCTGATAGGCTGCCAGCACTGGTTGCTATAGCTACAGACCTGGCTTCTACTGCAGCCTAGTAGAAGCCAATAAACACGCCCCTGAATTCAAAAATGAAACCAAGAAAACAGAACTGAGTAAGAGGAATCAATGTAGTGAGACAACCCCTTTAAAGGGCTTTTATCACTACAAAGATTAGCTCTCAACATGAAAGGACAGGTAATTGAAGACTTTTTTTCTAAATACATTGGTCTTTTGATTTTGCTTTAGTTTTGAGATAAGATTGATTTGTATCTGCTCTGAGTGCACACAGATTTCTGTTTACCTGACCATAACTCCTGTCTGATTAGATAAGAGAGCAGAGAGTGATGTCACCATGGATGGAGATCACTCCAAACAGACTAACTTTTGAAGTCTCAGCTGGAATCATAATTCATAACAGGGGAGGAAAGAAATAACCGCGCATGTTAGTAGACTTCAGAACTGGTTTGTCTTGACGTGGCCCCTCTCATAAATGTCCATGGGGAATCACAAAAAAACGTCTTGCATTGGTTTTCCAATTGTGGCAGCATTCAGACAGCATTTTCCATTAAATATGTCAAAAAAGGCATTCAAAACTCTACACACCCGTATGGTGCTCTCCTCAAGGAGAGATGTTTCCCTTTCTGAGCCACTCATCGCCTCCCAACCAGCCAGCCAGTATCGCTCTGCTCTGCACTGATGAGGGGCAGAACCCCGAAACAGCTGTCTGCAGATGAGTGATACTTGCTTGGTTAATATCCCTTTTGCTTTCTAAAGACTCAGTAGGTCAAAAGCAAATTGAATCAACTCCACTGGTGGGCCCCAAGAATCAACTCCACTGGTGGGCCCCAAAAATCAACTCCACTTGTGAGCCCATAGAATCAACTCCATTGGTTGGGCCCAAGAATCAACTCCACTGGTGGACCCCAAGAATCAACTCCACTGATGGCCCCAAGAATCAGCTCCACTGGTGGGCCTCAAGAATCATCTCCACTGGTGGATCCAAGAATTAACTCCACTGGTGGGCCCCAAGAATTAACTCCACTGGTGGGCCCCTAGAATCAACTCCACTGGTTGGGCCCAAAATCATCTCCAATGGTGGCCCCAAGAATCATCTCCACGGGTGGGCCCCAACAATCAACTCCACTCGTGGGCTCCAAGAATTAACTCCACTGGTGGGCCCCAAGAATCATATCCACTGGTGGGTGCCAAGAATCATATCCACTGGTGGGTGCCAAAAATCAACTCCACTGGTGGCACCAAGAATCAACTCCACTGATGGGCCCCAAGGATCATCTCCACTGGTGGCTCCAAGAATCATCTCCACTGGTGGGCTCCAAGAATCAACTCCACTGGTGGGACCCAAGAATCACCTCCACTGGTGGCTCCAAGAATCAACTCCACTGGTGGGCTCCAAGTATCAACTCCACTGGTGGGTCCAAAGAAACATCTCCACTGGTGGCCTCAAGAATCAACTCCACTGGTGTGCCCCACGAATCAACTCCAATGGTGTGCCCCAAGAATCAGCTCCACTGGTGGGCCCATAGAATCAACTCCATTGGTTGGGCCCAAGAATCAACTCCACTGGTGGCCCCAAGAATCAGCTCCACTGGTGGGCCCCAGGAATCAACTCCACTGGTAAGCCCCAATAATAAACTCCACTGGTGGCCCCAAGAATCAGCTCCACTGGTGGGCCCATAGAATCAACTCCATTGGTTGGGCCCAAGAATCAACTCCACTGGTGGGCCCCAGGAATCAACTCCACTGGTGGGCCCCAGGAATCAACTCCACTGGTAAGCCCCAATAATTAACTCCACTGGTGGCCCCAAGAATCAGCTCTACTGGTGACCCCAAGAATAAACTTCACTGGTGGGCTCCAGGCACCCCAATCTGACACTGCTCCCATTTACCAAACTCTGTATATCTAAACATATTGTGGCTTTATTATTGAAGTCCAGCACCGTTATACTTTTGTGGAAATCAACCATTGTCCAAAACCCTCTACCTTCTCTGAGGGAGGTTACGAAAAAGATACTTTCTAAGGACCTTTCTATTATGGTTATTATATTACAGAAGACATTACATGACTACTGGTGATAGAGGCACAGCACAATACTATGGTCACATGACACAATGTGTATAATGTGTATAATTATTGCATCTTATGTCACTCTATACTTTCCACAGATCTGCCAGATGGGCGCTGTGCCAGCACTAACCTTGTATTGACCTCTACAAGTTCCAGTCTTTAATAATTCTATAAGTGGATACAATAGAGTTAAAAATAGAAAAATACTACACCTCATTCTTAAAGGAGCACTCCAGGGTTTTTATCCCCTTACTTTATTAGAAATGTATTAGAAGTATTTGCTTACCTGCAGCTGAATACAGGATTTCTGGCTGATGCAACAGTCTCTGTTAGGTCACATGACCTGCTCTCTGATTGGCTGAAAGACACTGTGCTTTTGATGATGACAGGGCATCTGTCTCTATACATTCCTATGAGACTGATTTTGATCCTCCCATAGAAATGCATGGAGAGATTCACTTTCAGGATACACAACCACGCTGTGTGTTTCAGCAGCTCAGATTTCAGGTCACAAGAGCCAGGGGCAGCAGTGATAAATCCTGTATTCAGCTGCAGGTCACATGACCCAGTGGCAGCAGTGAGAAATCCTGTATTCAACTGCAGGTCACATGACCCAGAGGCAGCAGTGAGAAACCCTGTATTCAGCTGCAGGTCACATGGACCCAGTGGCAGCAGTGAGGAATCCTGTTTTCAGCTGCAGGTCACATGACCCAGGGGCAGCAGTGAGGAATCCTGTTTTCAGCTGCAGGTCACATGACCCAGTGGCAGCAGTGAGAAATCCTTTATTCAGCTGCAGGTCACATGACCCAGTGGCAGCAGTGAGGAATCCAGTATTCAGCTGCAGGTCACGTGACTCTGTTGCAGCAGTAAGAAATCCTGTATTCAGCTGCAGGTCACGTTACCCAAGGGGCAGCAGTGAGGAATCCTGTATTCAGCTGCAGGTCACAAGAGCCCGGGGCAGCAGTGATAAATCCTGTATTTAGCTGCAGGTCACATGACCCAGGGGCAGCAGTGATAAATCCTGTATTCAGCTGCAGGTCACGTGACCATCTGTAGGCAGCAGTGAGAAATCCTGTATTCAGCTGCAGGTCACATACCCAAGGGGCAGCAGTGAGGAATCCTGTATTCAGCTGCAGGTCACATGATCACAGCAGGAGCCACAGTGAGGATAATCCATATAATTCAGCTGCAGGCATACCCAAGCATGAACCAGTAGGTAGCATGGTGCAGAGAATCCTGTATTCAGCTGCAGGTCACATGACCAGGGGCAGCAGTGAGGAATCCTGTATTCAGCTGTAGGTCACATGACCCAGGGGCAGCAGTGAGAAATCCTGTATTCAGCTGCAGGTCACATGACCCAGTGGCAGGTGTGAGAAATCCTGTATTCAGCTGCAGGACACATGACCCAGGGGCAGCAGTGAGAAATCCTGTATTCAGCTGCAGGTAACATGACCCAGTGGCAGCAGTGAGAAAACCTGTATTCAGCTGCAGGTCACATGACCCAGTGGCAGCAGTGAGAAATCCTGTATTCAGCGGCAGGTCACATGACCCAGTGGCAGCAGTGAGGAATCCTGTATTCAGCTGCAGGTCACATGACCCAGTGGCAGCAGTGAGAAATCCTGTATTCAGCGGCAGGTCACATGACCCAGTGGCAGCAGTGAGGAATCCTGTATTCAGCTGCAGGTCACATGACCCAGTGGCAGCAGTGAGAAATCCTGTATTCAGCTGCAGGTTACATGACCCGGGGCAGCAGTGAAGTGGGAGCCTAGACCTGTAGAACTGCTCGGAGTCAAACAGGAATAGGGGTCTGAAGCTGTAGAACCACCCACAGCATGAATAGGAAGTGGGAGCCTAGACCTGTAGAACTGCTCACAGTCAAACAGGAATAAGGGTCTGAAGCTGTAGAACCACCCACAGCCTTAACAGGAAGTGGGAGCCTGGACCTGTAGAATCAACCACAGCCTGAAAAGAAAGTGGGAGCCAGAAGCTGCCTGTGGAGAACAATCTCTGTGAAACAGCCTGATGAGACAACCTCTTCAAAAATTTCCATCCCAGTTTCTTGCAGATTTTGAGGTAGCCAGTCAAGGATAGATTACTTTTAAGAGATTAAATGAGTAATTGTCATTGGATGGTAAAACATGTTTCTCTTTGTACTTTGTAGGTAAACAATATTATCACAAACAAACAAAACTTAATTCAGTCCCTGGTGCATCCGAGGAATAAAAAAAGGAAGAAAATAAAATTCTGACATCCAGAAACACAGAGATAAAAATCCACATTTTGCAGAAGCCATTATTGTCTAAAATGCTAATGGCGTTTACTTTTTTAAAAAAAAAAAACTTGATCGATAGCTTAGTGGAAAGTACTCATAAATTACTAAAGGCAAAATACCATTCTATTAGCACTCAAAGCTTTTCGCGACATTTGTCAGTCTGCATTTTCCTGAAAGGAGAAAAAAAAAAATTAATTTGCTGAAAGCCTGAATTTTTTTTTTCTTTCTTCCCTCTGCCTCTTTCAGAAACACTTTTATCGTGAGTCATTTAGGAAAATGCAATTCCGGAGTATTCATAATATAAGTCTCACTTTACAATGTACCTCTCTCCCCGACAATCTTAAAGTTGCATGTTTTATGAAATCACCACCTTTTGTCATTTTTCTATTATGACACTATTAGGAAATAAAGAGATCTATGTAAATGTAGAGAGAGAGGAGGGGAGGAAACGAAAAAAAAAAAGTCCCTTAATGGCAGTTACCATGAGCAACATCTGTGCACGATCATGAGAGCTTATACTAATTTTCTACAGATTGTTCCATTCATTACAGGGTATTGTTGCTTGCAATGGTTAAGCCCTATTTCCATGTATTTAAGACATGAAACTGAGTGGGTAAATGTAAGTCTAATCAATACCACTTTTCATTCTGCTCCTAATGCGCCGCCTTTCCCTTTTTTCTTTTACCTCCTGCACGAAATCCTAAAAAGATCTTGACTTTAGAGTCATAAAATGTAATTCTTTCGGCAGAAACACAGACAATAACGCTCCCCCGTATTCAGGCTTGTATTGCATATTCTAATGGCATTTGGCTAAATTGAGTATGGATTTAACATCAAAGGCTTCATGAATTTTTCAAATGAGATATTAAAGTCAATATTTCAAACGTGACAAGCAATTCTCAATTTTAGTTGCATTACAAAACCAATTAAAAGACTTCGAAACGAACAAAATAAAAAGGGCGCCCCGTGACAGGAGCTGTCAAACCCGCGCTAACGACCCCCCGACACAGGGAGCCGAGAGGGGGTATCGGCTACCGCAATTTTTTTTTTTCCCCAGCATTAGCTCACTTGTGAAATTATTAGCTGCTAATAAAATCCCAACATCGCATTGCCATCGTGCAACAGAGCGGAACTAACCATACACCAGCCCAATCAAGCGTCAGACAGGTTATGGATTCTCGATACACCTTTTTTTTTTTTTCGATTGTCTTTATGCGCTTTGAGCGCGCTTTGACGGGATCTGCATAAAGATGATCATGAATCAGATTATATCAAACGGTAAAAGATGGGAAACATAGTAAATCAATACAAGTATTGTTCCTCCTCAATAGCGTCATAAATATTCCCTATAAAAATGGGGCCAATGACAATGATTACACTGTGGTTTGTTTGTGTGGGAGAAGAATTAGGTTATTAGTGAAGAGAATCGTTACTCCCATCACTTGCTGGCACCGACTATCTGGGATCCCAACACTGGAAGTCTTCCATAACGAATAGGTTTTCGAATTATAGATGTTTTCTCTTTCACTTTTAGGGTATGTTCAACGGCTTAATTTGGGAGCGTATTTCGCCGTGTTGTATTGCGCTTATTACGCAGCAAAATGCGCCCCGTATTTAACCCGGCTAATCCATACATCGTCATTGACGAATATGGACTTAGGGCCTCCTCTACCCGCATAGCAACTTTATGATCGCATCTGGGGGGATAATAGTAAATTATTTGTGCCGACTTACGCCCACCCTGCATATAATGCACCGTCTCAATCCACGACCTCGGGAGTATCGCGCTGATTGTTCGCGAGCTCCCGAACAAAATCGGTGTACGCGCGCATAACTGGGCGCCGACAAGTACAAACGTGTGGCATAATTCCCCATGAGGAAAATATGTTTCAACACGGCATCATTCGCGAGGCGTATATTTAGACCGCAAGGTCTAATCCATGTGTTCGAGGAGCTCGAACCCCAATCCGATCGGTCCCCATGAAGTCGCCCCCGGGACCCAATAGTCTTTATGTACGGGCAGGCTAGTGTGCAGCAGCATTGTGGTTTTGTATCCGGCTAGGTGAGACCAACTCGGCGTATATTGTGAGTGTGGCTTGTAGGTTGAATGTTGGGAGCAGACCTATTGTGAGCTGTGGATTGTAGCTGGCCCACATTTTGCACAGCTTGTATTCTGATTGAGTTTATTGGGGGTTCTTTAAGCGGGTGGAAGACGGTGGATGGCGTCAAGCAGCATAGTGCATGGGCCATTCGGGAAATAGGGCGATGGTGAGGGTGTTTAAGTAGGGTACTTTTGATATATTTGTGCACCATTTATCATTTCTATCTGCAGACCCTTCGTCATTTATCCTTTCTAGGGCTATTGCCGTATCTGCCATAGGCGATACCCTAGGGTAAAAATTTATTGTGTAGACAAATGTTTTTTTCCATTCTTGTAGCATTTTTAACATATGGATTCTAATAAAAGTTATATTTTAGGAAGAGGGTTAGCTAGTTTCTGTGATTTCATCATGTCTTACTTTACACAGGGAGGTTTTTTTGACGGGTGGGTTTGGGGTTATGTAAAAGTGTCCTAGAATTCACATCAGCGAGACTTGGTCCTGGGACAGTATATTTCAGCACTGTTTAGAAAGCACCTTCTGAAAATAATCAATTCGCTGTGTAGACTCAGCTCGATATTCTTGTTTGCCAGTTTATGGGGAACTGGTCACAGTTGGATTTTTGGCAGGTTTTAAATACTGAATCCACTGAAAATCCAGCCAGATTTTTTTTTTGTGACATCAAAACACAGACAAGCGGCCATTCTTACAGGTAGCCTCCAAACACCAATCCCGCAGGAGGGCTCATCTGAATAATAAAAAGACGGCATATTGGATAGTCCAGTTCACAACCTGTGTGCAAAAGGTCTCTTGTCATATAACTGGCCGCCCGAGGCTGCAAAAATTACTAATTTTATTCTTATATTTTAGGCACCACCAAGTGCACATTAATTTCCAGAGAATTTCAGCAGAGATATTTTTCAGGTGGAGGCGGCGGTGGAGGTGGAAGGTTTGCGCATCTCGAGACTTGCTCATACAGACGAGACGCGAGCAAGAGTCAAGGGTTATCCCAAAGCAGCAAACTTGTGGGATCGGTAAGAGTGTGGAGCCGTTGACTGTGATAGAGAGATCAGGTGGAGGGAGTGGGACGGTGGAAAGATCGTTGGATTTCGGTTTCTCTCCACAACATTTAGTTTTAGGATATCAGCTAAGAGATTAAGGAGGAATCATGGACCCGACAGAAGAGTGGAGGTAAACATCTGGGCCGGAGATGTAGACTTGGATGTCGTCCGCATACAGGTATTATTGAAGCCATAATTTAAGTAATAAATCTTTATTTATATAGCGCCAACATAATTCGCAGCCACCTTTACAAATCTTGAGGGTATAATTAACAGACTTAAATGGACAGACATTTTAACAGTGAACAGCCTACTTACAGCGCGTAGAGACCAACAAAGGTAGTCGACGAGGCCCATGCTACGAAAGTGGCTTACAACTCCTACACGACGGGCGGCCTGGCGGGGGGAAAAAAAGGCGCCGGAGACTGTGCACTATTGTGTACAATAGCGGACAAAGCCTGAGGGTGTTTGAAAGGGCAGACCGCGAGGGTTCTATCGTTTTTGGGTGGTATTACACCCCCCACACCCCCACACACCTGCCACCCATGACTGTAAATCCCTATTGACTGCATATGTTCCTGTGAGTGCCAATCCAGTTGTAGGGAGTGACTAAATGTGTGTCCCCCGATAGGACAGGTGGGGCGATTAACAATTAGTAGCGTTTTCGGTAGCGACTGCCTGAAAAGATGTGTTTTCAAGGACAACTCATTCAAAATCTGCGAAGGCTAGGGGTTGTGCACTGATGGTAAAGTGGTAGGATGTTCCTGAGCCCCTGAGAATGGCGTGCACGCTACCGTGCTAAATTCTCTGATGACGGGCCATGGGAGGTTCGGATTGATTGTAGTCTGGTGTTTGACTGTACGTAGCTGAGAGGACGCGGGAGCGGGCAGGGTGGTAGACAGAGATGAAAGGCGAAGGAGATTTATGAGGGGGCAGCAATGTGGAGAGCCTTGGTCCGGAGACGCTCGATTAGTTTTTGCTGTATTCTGTCAAACATGGGCCCCCCCCCCATGGGCATAACAAGTGCAACGTGTATGACTACAGGGTAGACCAGGGCATCGGTATAGCGGCTGGAGAGAAACGACAAGCCCTGGATGCTGCATTCATGGACTAGATTGAAGAGGGGACGGAGTTTGCCACTGAGGCGAGACGATAAGCAGGGAGGTACACTGTAGTCAAGAAGAGCATGAATAAGAGCAGTAATTGAGGTGTTTGAGTTGTTTTCCACACACGTGAGCAAACGGACGGATTCTGCGAGATGTTCTTGGGGTGCAACTGAATGGAGGGGCAAAGGGAATTGGCTGATATGGGGTGTAGGTCTGTGCACGAGGCCGCTGTCCTGTACACCTCATAGTCATTCGGGCATGCTCGACTAGGAGTTATGGTGATGCCACACACTGTCAGAACCAGCCCACGTAGAAACACCTGCCGTTGGGGGTGGGTTTGCGTGTTGGCCAACCGGCCCAGAAACCCCCGCGGATATAAAATTGCTGGCTCGGGGGGGGTCGTGGGTGTTGTCGGGCCGTCGTGTTTGTGAGGACAATGATGCGCAGAGGACAGCGGACACCCAGACACGTCAATGGTGTTTTGTAGCAGGGTCAGGAGTGACGGTCTACGGCTAGCAGTGTATAATTGGAGTGTCTTCAGCGTAGAGGTGGTAATGGAAGCCATATCTACTGATGGTTTGGCCAATGGGGGCTGTATCAGATTGAGAAAGAGGAGTGGACCTCAAGAACTGCACACCACCTGACGGGACCCCTACGGCAAGAGGAGACGACGCGAGAGGAAGTAGAACATGCAAATGAGGACACTGACAAGAAACGCTGAGTTCAGACGACCGGTAGGAGAGTGAACAATATGCAGCCCCCCCCCCACCACCCAGAGAGAGCAGGTCCTGGACTGCTCCAATGGTGATGAGCATGTGGGAGAAGATGGTGTTCACCACCAGTTGTTCATAATGACTGCAGACCGAGTTACAGAAGAACCAACAAGGACCGTCATTTGCCTGAGATTTAGCAGTGTGCAGCATCCGTTAGAGACCTTTAACTAGAGCAGTTTCTGGTGGAGTGTCATAGTGCGGCCGATGAAAACCTGATTGTAGAGGATCCAAGAAGAGAGTTAGCCTGAGTGGCGATAGCGGCACTCTAGGCCGAGAAGTAGACAAGGACGTTCCAGGAGTTTAGTGAATAAAGGGAAGGTTAGAGGGATCTGGTCGGTAGTTGGCAGCAACAGGCATGGGTCAGCGGGAGGGTTTTTTACTAGGGGAATTTATAGTAGGCCTCGTTTAAAGGCAGCGATGGGAAGATCCAGTGGTGTGCTGTGAGGGGCTAAAGGATTGAGTAAGGTAGTCGAGAGGATTGATGGGTCAATAGTCTGGAGAAGGTGGCAGAGGGAATTGGCAGTCGCTGAGAGGAGGTGGGACGAGCAGACCAGGAGAAGCCTGGTAACTTCTTTATTATGTAGGTTGGGCTCAAGAGCTGACCGGAACTATCAACTACGGGAGGATGTGCCGGGGAGGGACTGGATGGGTCTCTGCTTGGGACAGTTTAGTGACTGAGATTTTATGCCGGTTACTGTACAATTTTGTCTTTGAAAGTGTGTCGGCCAGCGTCCCCTCAGCTCAGAGGTCAGAGACCGGGGCCGGCACTACACGATGCTTTAGACCTGAGAAAAGGGAGGTGGATGGGGTCCTCAAAAGGACTTTATGCCGGTCTGTTGTGTCAAACGGTTGACGATCGAGGGAGCGTGAAATATTTTTGATTTGGCGCTGTCGCAAGGGCGTGTGCATAAGTCCTGACGCATGAAATTTGTAGTGGAAAGATAGTCTGCAACGTAGACTTCGACCCTTTTCCACAGACGCTCAGCACACCTGGAGCATCGGTTGCACGGCAACTGTGTCTAAGGTGTGGACCCAAAAGGGCTGCCACGGCGTCTGACTCTGGTGGTGCGGGGTCGCTGAGTGGATTGCCATTCTACATGTGCAGGACGTGGTTGTGAGAGTTCGTTGTAATGTTTGACAGACAGCGTCAGGACAGAGAGGAGGGAGGAGATCTCGGGCGGCCAGTGACGGCACTGTTCATGGCTGTCTGTATGAGTTCCCTGGCGTAGTTAATGCGAGCGGATATTCTGAATGGGTGACTGGGCGCTGGATCGTGTCAGAGGAAGGACTGAGAATTGATAGTTAAAAGAAGCATAAGGTTATGATCAGCAGAGAGCATAACGGAGAATCTGGTGAGGTTAGACAAATTGATGAGAGAGACAGAAGACCAGCATCAACGCAGAGTTCCCATCCTTGTCGGGTGGGAGAGTCGTAAACTGACCAAGAGGCCAAGGAGGAGAAGAGGTCAGTGACAAGAAGGCTGAGAGGCCGAAGAGAGAGACATTTGTCATCAATGGGCGATGTCTGAAAAATCATACCCATGATGAGACTGGGGTGGCATTTCAGAAGACGACGGGAAAGAAATAGGGGAGACCAGTGCAGCCGAAATTATCCAGGAAATGGCGCGGGGTGAGGCGGTTGGGGGTCTGTACACACAACGTGCGAACTTGATGGAAAATGGGCCGAAAGGAGTCTAATGTGTGGACTTCATAAGAGGGTGAAAGTGAGTGGGTGCGAGGAGGAATGACCTGGTAAGTGCTAGTGTGGGATGAAGAGATTAGTATGACCGACTCCTACACCCATTGGGCTCTGTTATCTGGGTCTGGGGGTGTGGGTGAAGTTGTAGGCCGCCCATAGGTGAGAGACGGCATGGGAAGCGGTTCGTCAAGGAGTGCTGAGCCATGTTTCTGTGAGAGGGCAGCAGGTTGAGGAATGAGAAATGAAAACATGTCATGAATCAGCAGATGAGTTTGTTGCAACAGATCGGTTCATTCCACAGGGCACATCTTAAAAGGGGCAGGGAAATTGACAATACAGCTGATATAGCGAGCAGGTTAGAGGTGGTACTATGGAAAGGCAGTGAGGAATGTTGGGAACTGAGCAGTAAGGAACGCGAAGGTCGGTGCGTTAAGATGAGATGTCACCTGCCAGCGAGAAGCAGGAGAAATTGCAAAAGTGACAAGCAGTATGTCTAAGTGATGAGTCATGAGCTATGCGTTGTTGCAAGCACTACTGCAAGCAGGCGATTTCTGGGTGGCCTTAATAGGGAGAACAGTGTGTTGGGATGTTATATCATGAGTGTTGAGGGGCGGATAGAGGCGCTCGTCTATGGATACGAATAGGATGCCATATGATGATATGAGCCGACCCCAGGCCAATCGAGTGTAGGAGAGAGAAGAGTAGAGTCTTAGATACCTATCTCCTGACGGAGACAGTAGGAAGGGGGAGCGGGAGGTGGTGGTCTTGAGAGTCAGAGACGGCCGAATTTTTTACTGATCATGAGGTTATATGGAGAACCAGCGAGCAAGCGCCAAGTCCGTGATCGCCGAGAGCACACACTCGAGAGGACTTGTATCAAGAGGAAATGTTTGACCATGTCAAAGGCGAAGGACAAGCTCTGTAGAGGCGAAGTACGAGTAAGTCGATCGTGAGGCGTTATCGAGTTACTAGTCGATTGCATGACCTGGTGACTTGGTCATGATGTGTAAGATAGACATGCCTGGTTCCAAATGCAAAAAATACTTAATAAGACAACACTCATTGATGCGGTGCCTGGTATTATAATTGCATGTATAACTATTGTTGAGTTTTCTATCTCCATACTGGTGTGAATCGATTCTTTTCCAATGTGCAGTTTCTTATTATCAGTTGCCCTCCCCTAGTGGACGGGTGATTGTGACGCTGCTGCTCATCACGTTATCTGCCACCTATTATATCTACTCCCTAATGTGGCACTGGCATTATGTCATTGTCAGCCATTGAGCTCTGTATGTTCTGGGGTGTGTCTGTGTTTTTGTGTAACAATTGTCCCATTTTTTTCTGTGACATAAAAACTCTACAGACACAGAACGGCCTTAATTTACAGCTCAATGTTTCTGGAAATCAGGACTAAACTCAGAAAGAGGACATAAGGTCCCCAGGCCTACCTTGGAGAAATTGCCAAGGTGCAGATCTCACTAATGAACAATTGCTCCAACATTCCGATGTTACTAGGAGCACATGGCCTCAACCTGGTTGTTAACTCCAGGCTTAGGTGCACAAACGTATTTGGCACCCCTATATAGAGAAATTATCTTATATGGCGCAATTAAAATTATAGCAAATACCCTCTTGCGTAGTAGATGTGTGTGATACGTGTGTCTTCATCAGTTATGTTTGCATATGTGTAGCTCCCCTTTCTTCCTGCTGGTGTGACTGCGTTCATTATCCATGTATTTACTTTATTATCTTGACACTGTTGATCTACAATGGATGGTTATTCTGTAACATCACTGCTACATTCAAAGATATATTACAGACAAGATAAGCATATTATATAAGCACAACAAATGTATTATTCTAAGTTATTGCTCCTATAAGATCAGGTGTGAAGGTCCATGCCTCAATGAGCATTAAATCTACACTACTGGAGTCCCTTATTTTGCAAACAGCAGCTAATATCCAGAGGACCAGGTATGGTGTAGCCACAGACAGCTAGTAAGTAGGGAAGGGGAGTGTACTGCATAAGGTCCATGGTAGGTTGCTCACTATGGCTTCTGCGAAAGCCAACCTGCCATCACCACAGTTGCTGAGATTCAAGAGGGTCAACAACACCCATACAGGGTCCCCCACAGCTGCTGGAGGGTCCAATACCGAGGTCAAATACCACCTCATCCAGGGGGGTAACAGCTGCTGGAGGGCGTCCATAGAGCACAACACCACCATCCAGGGGCCTTCCACTATGCATGCTCGCACCCCACATTGCTGACTGGAGGTGCATACATAGAGCACTTAAACCACCATCCATGGGGACTCCCACAGCTAATGGAGGACCATAGCAGCCATTCACCCACCATCCAGGGGACCTCACAGTTACATGGAGAGGGGACATGGCAGCCAACCTACCTACCATCCAGGGGCCCCTAGTTGCTTGGAGGTAGCCATAGAGCCAACACCACCATTCCAGGGGCCTACAGTTAACTGGAGGACCTTGGAGCCAACCCACCACCCAGGGGCCCCCATAGCTGCTGGGGGGAGCCATAACCCAAAACCACCATCCGGGGGCCCCCACATGCGATGCACCCACACTGCTGGAGGGTCCATAACCCAACACCACCATCCAGGGGCCCCACATGCGACCACCCAATGGGGGGGCCCATGGGGCCAACACCACCACCCAGGGGCCCCCAAAAGTTGCTGGAGGGTCCATAAAGCCAACACCACCACCCGGACCCCCACACGGGCTGATTGAGGTTTTGGGGATTGGGGTCGGGAAGATTTGGAAGTTTTGGTCCTGCTCTTCCAACCCCTGTCGGGGATTTCTATCCTGTGATATGTGTATTTTCTTGCTGCAGATCCCATCTGCCCCCGGAGCAAAACACATATGGGTGCACGTGTCTTTTAGGATGGGTTCATACCCCAAAAAGGGAAAGGGGCCTTCCACACAATAGGGCCCCAAAAATCCCCGAAATCTTCCCTAGCCTAAAACTGCCACCCCCCTTGTTTTTCCGCAGTGTTGCAGGGTGTTTATTTTCTGTGTTTCCCACCTGAAATGCAATGCTTGTCTGTTCGTAAGCAGAAACCAAAATCATTGGAAAAAATAACCCCTTTTCCCAGGACAAACTTTAAGCTCCTGGGGCCCCCCAAGTGGGCCCCCCCCCCAGCTACCTGTGTTATTTATAATACTGGTGTCTACCTAAGTGGCAGAGAGATTTTGGTTTCCCCCTTTGCTGCAGGGCCCGGGGGGGACTGTACCCCCTACACCCCTATAGCATGCCAATGCCTTTCCCAAACCAGAGGTCCCAAAACAGTTACTATCATAAAAAAAACCAAAACAGTCTCTTTGGGTCCAGATGCAGTAAG